>CM061349.1:117340535-117468035 GCA_030867105.1 Liasis olivaceus | reverse complement strand
AGATCAGCTCTCTGTAGTAATAAAAGCAGGTATGATAATGCACCATTAAATCCATAGTAATTTACATGATGGTATGAATAAAATTACCTACTTCATAAATATATTTCACCATAACTGTGATAAAACTGACTTTTATCCTCCATGATTGCCAAGGTTCATTATTTTGCTTCTAATTATTTTGCTTCTTATTTTGCTTCTCCTATTTTGCTTGTATTTATTATTTTGCTACTATTTGCTTCTATTGTTTGCTTTTATTCTATTATTCTTTTAAAGGGCAGCAAATCCCTCATTTGGAGATTCAGCAAAGCTAGCCTTTCTATGTATATTTTGTTTTTCTTAGGCAACACAATTTACCTCTCTTCTCTTTCCATCTTGATTTGTTAATTACTGTCTAATAATCTCTTATTATCTGAAAATACCCAAGAGGAAACTGCTTATAATGTCCAGGAGAGGTGTAAATTAGAAACAAGTTCTTTCTAAACTATCAACATTTAAAATACTTCACTTTAATAAAATGTTATCCTTATCTTTGAATAAGTTTATTAATTCATTGTAAGATGTAGAGCTTTTGAAATTTTTGTAAGATGCTATTGGGTTGATCTCAAGACAATCTACAAGATACCACGTTACATCTGTGCTAAGGTGCTAATTTTTTCCAGGTGAAATATAACATGCTGGTCACAGACAACTGCATCAAACCGAGGTTATGTTAACATGATGCCATGTGTGTTGTAACATTATGATGCAAACCTCTCTCATATATACGTGCACCCTGATGTCTGATGCAAGGATGTATGTTGCAAATGTTGCATCATGACATCATGATGTTTCATCACGTGCTCCTGTTGCCCTCTCCCTGCAGAAGCTCAGCATGCTGGTTATTATCTTAAAAGCACTGTATTGCTTGGATCCTATCTCTTATCCCTACCACTAACTCTTTAAGTTATCTGAGGAGGTTCACCTATAGAAATCATGGTCTTCTTTTACAGCATGTTTTTAGACCCTTTGTTTGTTTGTTTTCTCCTGGGTGATAATGTTTCACATTTATATTCTCCGACAATAGGTTCTGGAGGGCAATAAAACTTGGCCCCCTGGCTTTTTGATTTTGGAAATAAAATTGGAAATGCTCTACCAGAATCCTGTAGTTAACACATGTATGGACTTTTTTACAAATGGGCTAGAGTTGGTTTTCTTTTATGTTTGACTCCCCAGAATTCTGTACACCTATTTTTAAATTGTGTGGTGGAGTGTCCTCTGGATTTGTTCCTTTCTGTCCATTTCTCAAGTAAATATTTTAATTTTAAAAGCAAAAGTCAGGCTATTACAAGCTACCAATTGTTTTGCTATTTCAACAGCTAGTTTGGCGTAGTGGTTAAGTTGCTAGCCTAGAAACAGGAGACTGTGAGTTCTAGGCCTCCCTTAGTCATGAAAACTGGCTGGGTGATTTTGGGCCAGTCACTCTCTCTCAGCCCAACCCACCTCACAGGGTTGTTGTTGTGGGGAAAACAGGAGGCAGGAGTTTTAGGTATGTTTGCCACTTTGAGTTGACTATAGATATAGATAGATATATCGGGATAAAATAGTAATAGTAATAATGAAATGTCCAAAAAAATGTGGATGGTAGATCAGGATCTACTAGTAGATCTCTGAGTGGTTTCAGTAGTTTAGCTAGGTTCCAATCATCAACTGTTTAATAGGACTGTTTTGATCTAAATAATGTTGTTAGGCATGGATTTGGGATGATTAATGCAGATGACCCCATGTATGACTCTGCCCCCAAAGTGAACAACTTACAGCCCCATAGCTATATGGGTTTCCAAGCCCCAAAGACCCGGATCATGATTTTGCTTTGGTAAAAAAGCGGGCGCACCATTTCCTGCCATTTTACACTAGTAATCACATGGAAAATATAATGCAAGCCCTAATACAGGCATATCACAATTAAAATCAAGGAAGCAAATGAATTATCCTCCAGCTCTCCTAAAAACTTTCCCTCATCCATGCCGAGCCTTGAATCCCACCTGCCAAATGTTAAACGTGGACTTCCTTTGCTGATGGTTTCATCTAGGATGAAGAAAAAGCAGAAGGATCCCCTATCCCAGACTTGATCCTCACCAATAGAGAAGAAGTGAAAGTAGTGAAGATCTTGGGTAGAAGGAACTGCCATTCTAGAACTCATGATATTGAGGAATTGAAAGTTTCTGAGCATTATCACACACATGCCTGGAATTTAGAGAAACTAATTTCAATAAATCAAGGCAAAACTTGGGCACAGTCCTATTGATGGAAACACTCAAAAGAAAGAAGTTTCTTTAAAATGAGAGAGCTATTCTATGCTTAATCATAAACCAGTACAAATAGCAAACCACATGAAAGCATCTATTGAAACAGGGGTGGCTGTATATGGAACTTTCTGATACAATCCAATAAAGGATTTCTATAGGAAGTGGAAGGAGAGAAAAAACTCCATGTGGGTCTCTGGGGAGTAAATGGGAGCAAATGATGATTTGTGGGTGATGCATCAAACAACATAACACAGGAATGTAATGTTGTTTTTTGAATAGTGATATCACCATCTGTATGTCATTATTTTGTCATAATCACTGTTTGCTGTGGATGCTGATGAATAAACCATAAAGGATACAGCCAAAAAATTACTAAAACCTAAGACGGAGTTACAAGACAGCTAAAAGGATAAGCATATGTAAAAACGGCAACAAAGGAATTGGTGGGGATTACATTCTACATGAGAAGAGGAGCAAGGAAGTAGAACGGGTGGGGAAGTGTGGTGCACGGAAACACCTGAACAGGGTTGTGTCTGAGTCTACCAGATGTTGAGTTAGGTGTAGTCTTGGCTTGTATCATGACTCATTTTCTAGTTTACAACTGGGAGCATGTTTTTGTTTTAAACCTCAAATGATAATTCTGAATTATATTGAAAACACTGAGTCAGAGGAGTACTTTATTGACTGGATTGTTCTTTGCTTTAGGAAATAATAAAAAAAAGTAATAATCAGGGTTTAGGTTTATATTGGCTAATAACGTTGCCCTTGAGATCAGAAGAGGGCAAACTGATTTAATATGAGCCATTTCAAGATTCAACTGAGTGAGAGAGAGAGAGAGAGACAGAACCACCTCTACATTATCTAGAAAAGAAATGAAGTTGTGCTGAAAGATTTCAACATAAAAAGACTTTTAAAAATACGTAAAAAGGAGAGCTCTTTTTCCCCCCACTTCCTTTTCTCAGGTGTCACGTTCTGAAAAATAATCAATATCTTCCCCTTGTAGGGAGGTGTAGATTTTTACCTCTGACCACTAGATTTTCTAAGATGCCAGGAGGGTTGGCACTAGGACCCACCCATTACTGGCTGGTGTGGTGCCAGGCTGGGTAGGGCACATTGTTGAAACTTCTGGGCAGGACTCCAGGGTTATAGCTTGTTGGTAATAGACTAATCTTATTAGTTAGCAGAGGTAGCCAAAGCAGGCTAGCACACTGCAATGCAATGCTATAAAGATAAGCAGGCCACAGAGAGAACAGCTGGCATAGAGAGAATAGCCTTCGTAGCCTTGCCATACCATTATTCTTGAAAGCAGTTGATGTTTGGTGAACACTCATGTTAGTCTGTCACTCATTCGCTCATTGGAGAGAGGTAAACCTATCCCAATCATACAAAATTTAAAAGAGAAATTAGCTCCAAAAATGTGTACTGGATTCTGTAGTTCAGAATGCTAACTGTGGGTTGAATTCCCAGTTGGGTTGGCAGGACCAATATCAAAATGTCCCATTCCATCAGCACAAGAGACACCAAAGCTAAGGCTTGTGCACATTAAAGAAGCAGAGAATTAAAGTGAATGAAGGCCAAAGCAGTGTTAGCTTTGCTTCCCCAAAATAGCTTGGATAAACTGAGAATAGAGTGAGGCATTAAACTGATAGATTAGCTACTCATGTCAACATCAGAGAGCCCATCACACCCCTCAACCCTACCTTAGTGTTCTCCATATGAAGAAAATGAAGTTGCAACATTGTCCATTGTCTGTAACAACCCAGAAGCAGGAGAGAAACCACTCTCTTTGCAGCAGATCTCTAATTCAGTTTGAAGCTGCTTGGATGGAATGATTCAATGGAAATTTGCCTTGGAAGCTTTGCCCAATCCTTGAAATCAAACAATTTCATCAACAGGGCCAGGAGATTCTGGTGCAAAAAGATATTACGGAATTGTAAGTTGTGACTGTATGTTGACAAAATGCAGCTATCAACTTGCTTCTCCTTGGGGTGCTAATTGCCTATAACAATTCTATTTATCAGATTTGAGTGGAGGGTGAGAGAAAGATGAATTTCTTTCCATTCCAAATCAAATCCTGCTTGCCAATCCAACTTTTTCAGGAGAAGAATTTTTTGAGTGATAAAGGTCTGGCCATCTTTTTCCCCCCCTCTCCTGGTAGCTGATCTTGGAAAAGTAATCAGCTTTGGGATTATTTTTAATGAAGAGTCAGCTAAAATGTAATACATAAAATTATAACTAATAATCTCTTTTGCCTCTCTCATTGGCTGGGAGGCAGCAACCCACCAAGCAAATAATCAAAAGTGACAACAGCGCAATGGGTAATTTGTGGACAAAGTTTACCTACCTCAAGGCAGTTTCCTGTCTCTGACACATTTGTGTTTGTTTCATGCTCAGTTGTTTACTAAATTCCCTCAAATTGGCCAGAATTGGTATTGAATTTGTGTGGTTAGATTAAATTAGGGATTTGGGAGATTGCAGCTGGCACGCTTAATCAAGTATTGTTAAAAGACTGTGTAGGTTGCTGATAGTGTTATGTTATAGTTGCTGACTAGTGTTCTGTTGAGTATCTCTCTTTGGGATGAGAAATCTTTTGGGATGTTGCTTCTTTTGAGAAGCAATCTCCCTCTTTTGGGGCTGCTAAGACAAGATGGACCCCCCCCCCCTTTTCTTTTTCAAACACAGTAAAATAAGAACTGTTTAGGATAAAAGGTTTTCTTTAGGAAAGAAAGAAAACTACAAATATTTCTAAAAACATTATAATTTAGGATGGCTTTCCTTTGCGTAGACTTTTTAGAGCATGGTGTATCCAGATCCCTATCTGATTCCCCCACCTACTCTGTAGAAATTCAGCCTGCGCTAGCCATAATGACTTGGCAGATAGTGCCATTAATAACGTTGCTATGGGTGCTTCAATCTACCCAGATCAGTGCTGGGTGTTTTGTCTGTTTGTTTGTTTTCCTGTCTTTTCCTTTGATTGAACCTCCCATTCAGAAGACCCGCTTAGACATTATGGTTTGGGTTCCATCTAGTCCACGTGGGTTGGGGAGTAGCCCTTCCTTTCTCAAAGTCAAGTGGAAGACATACCTGAGGAGAGGGTCTCCATGTTTTTAGCATGATTGGTTGTGGCAGGGAACTTTTTGGTATACATGAACACTTCCATATGAGCTGGAATCCTCTATTACCTGAATTCCAGTATTTAGTCCCATATCAAGAATAGTCTAAGGAGGGGAAAAAAAAGCATCATTCACATTTCTTAAAAATTGTGTTTCACAAACAGTGAAAAGATTGCACTGAGGCCTCCTTTATCTTGGCTGAGGACTCTGCATGGAACAAACAGCTGGATCTCAAAAACCTTCTAATTGAACTGTATTACATGTCCCATGCTTTCTCCCAGGACTGGTAGCCAAAGAGTAGCAATCTCTTTACTCAGTTCTAAGACTACAAAGCCTGTAATGCAGTACAACACAGTGAAGTGCATTGTTAGTGGAAAATGGTTGATTCTAAATTAAGATTTTAACTTCTTTGACCTATTGGATTAATTCAAGGGGTGATTTAAAAGAGCCACTTGGATAGGAGCTCTTGCATACTCAATGGTAACCTTATCAGGTTTTTGTCCATGAGAAGATCTCAAAATGTCAGTAAACATCACTGAAAAATGGAATTTTGGAACAGCTTGGTTGGAAGTGATAGATTATGGTAAGATTTTTTTCATAATCTTCCTTTTCATGTTTGATTAGCTATCCCTGGTTAACTTTATCCCTTATATGATTAACTATGTCTGCTTTCCATCACAAATACCTGAAGTTTTATTTTACTGTTCCAAAAATAGACCTAACATTCAGGTATTTTGATTTTTTATTAAGCATGTTGGTTTATTGCTACCAATTTACCTTAGCACATCTCTGAGTAGATATCTCACCAAATGAGAAGTTATAGAAAGGCGTGTGCTCTGTTCTGCTGTGATACAGTATAAAAGGAAATCTACGTGTACATCCTCATGATCAGTACTTTGTTCATCTTTCCTAGCTTCAAACACAAAGAGATGTTTTGAAGGTCAGCTCTCTGTTTTTCTTATGAAAAGAGAAGAAGCTTAACTATCATTAATTTGCTATGAGATGCTTAGTGTTTTCTAGTAGTACTGCGCTGAACATTTCCTTGGCATTATATCCAATCATTTTCATTCAATATGATGGAAGAAAATTGGGCTTATAAACTTACCTGAACTTCAAAGGGACCACAGGATGAGCCACATCGCCTTCCTTTTACAAAGCCCATAGCAGTTCCACCCTCAGTATGTTTCCCTGCCAAACTGTTCACCACCCTCCCTACCCAAATGGATTAGCCTGTTAAAATGACAAAATGCATATTATCTTCAGAGTCTAGTATGAAATCCCTCTCTCTTTCTCTCTCTCTCCAACTCCAAATCAGCAAAAGGTCGCTGCATATCGCAGAGGAAATGCATCTGCAGCCTTGTTCCCCACATTAACCTGATTAAGACAAAGAAATCACAAAGGGAAAAAACCCTCCTAATTTTGCATTACTTGAAGATTGGCTTGTTGTGTTTTATATAAAATCTGTTTTGGCCATCTAAGAAAGCAATTTTTTCCTCTAGTTCCTTAGGCAGGTGGCTTTCTGATAGTCCAATCTTCTTTCTTCTCAGTTTCAAGGAAATTTCAGATCTCATTTTATTATTGTGGCTCAGAGAGTGTTACGATCTAGAATGGCATCTGATCTTTTATAAAGAACTTCTTACAGATTCATTTTTTTTCTGGTACATCACATAATATAGGAATGAAAGGCAAACGTAAAGCATCTCTTTTGCTCTGATCTTGAGCTCTTTACAGATTTCAGCTGTACCCCTTCCTTCTCACTTCCTTCTCACTAGCATTCATATAGAATTATGAAAGTATAAAGCTCTAGGGTTGCCCCATAAAGACACAATGAAATGTCTATTCTTTTAAGACCATCTAAACAGGAGACCCTCATTACATTGTGTAGCAATTAAGTCCGTAACCTCATTATGTATTATAAGAAGGCATAATTCCTTGCTATATCCTAAATCCAGTACCATTCAATTCCATTTAATGACTTAAGTTTTTCTAATGTTATTGGAAGAGGGGGGAATTACTATGTTCAACTACAGAAGTGTCGGCTTAATTTGTGACCGGCATGCCTGAGGCCACATTCCAAGGATTAGATGGAATTGGGAAGAAAGCCACAGAGATGACCATGGAGATACTATGCAGAGATGGTTTCAATGCCAGTACACAAGCATGTTTTAAGCCTGGGAAACAAAGAAAACATTAGGAAGAAACTTAGAATAGTTCCACTCTAACTCTCTGGGGTATAAGAAGCAGGGAAGAGCAACCCAGCCAGGTTTTCAAGATTCTGTTACTAGAGCCTGTCTCAATAAAGTAGAGGTCCAGTCAAACTTGCGGAGCTCGTTTCCTGGTCTGGCCTACTTCAAAGGACTGACAGATCAGGACCCTGTTGAAAGGATTGAATGTAATACATACAAATACCAATATGTAAATATGAATACAATTGATATGTTTATTCAGCAATTTTCTCCTTCTAATTTGATATCAATGTTTCACAAGCTCTGGGGCAGCACATCCAAGACCTTGGGTGGCCATATATGTCCCTGGGGCCTCAGGTTGTACAATTTCTGTTCTGGTGCAATCAACGAGGACTGGTCAATGCTTTCAAATATATCATGAGGCAAATTGTTTCTGGTAGTGGATCATTTCATTCCGTGTTGGTCAGAGAAGGGATGGCAATGGTTCTTCATATTAAATCTTTTTGACCTTTCAGATTGGTCAAAGAAATTTTAAAAATGAAAAGTCTCATAGGGAAATAATTATAACTTAATAGAAATATTCTAGTTTTTCATATTCAAAGGTGGTTATCTTATTTTGTTATCATAGGGTACATAAACTTTCCAATCCCATTTCTGCATTTTGAAATGGTACCCTGGGAATTCTACACTGTGGGATTCATCAATATCAGGAGTTAGAAAGTTCCTGCTATAAAATAGGAATAATATATTGGCTTTCAGGGTTGGTATGAGGATGAACGAGAGGAATACTTCAGGAAGTATTGTATACACATTTATAGTGTTCAGATAAATAAGCATGTCTAATACAAATTGTAATTGCTTGTCTTATGGCAAGGGTGCACAACTTAAAGTAACAGGGTTGTACATGCTGTATTATACTTTTTAATGTGATAGAAGGAAATTATTAAATATATAGAAAACAATAATATTAACTGTAGCTAATTAATTCACTTTTTATTACATTCTAATTAAGTAAAATTAAATATAGATTTTTTTTTTTACTCTGTCCACTTCTGGAATATGGCCATTATTGAAAGGCCAAGTGTAAACTTTAGTCTGAACAAAATTATATACCCCCGATTTATGGTAACCACAGAATGATTTTCTCATATAATGTGAACAAGTGAACTGTGGCAATCCAAAATTCTGGATTGGGTCCAGATGTGTAAAAGCCTCTCCATTCTTTTTGGGTAGAGCAGTGTTTCTCAACCTTGGGAACTTTAAAATGTGTAGACTTCAACTCCCAGAATTCCCCAGCCAGCTCTAGAAGGGACTAGGGAAGCAATCTTTGTGAATTTCTCTTCCTGCTGCAGCCCCCTGTGTGTTCTGATATAACAGTCTGGAGGACAGTAAGGAGTAATGCAGGAAGCGTCTCTGGACTTGCAAAAGAAAGGAAAAAATAAATGCAAATTATCTTTCCCATTCCTTTATGAGAAACCTCCATTGGCTCCTAATAAACCATTTGCAGAAGAAATTAAGTAATTCCTCCTCCAGTGAAGTCTCCTGCCTCCAGTCCTGAGAACTCGTCTGGGGAGGTAAAACCCACCAAGTCACATGGTCACACTGTCCCTTTTTCAAGCACAAGCAGCAAAACAGCAAAGCAATCAACCTACATTTGGGGGGGGGGGGGCAGCAAAGGAAACCCCTCTATTAAAGTCAGCTGGTCCTTTAAATAATTTTTGGAACAAAAATGGGAATATCAGCCTTGCAGAAGACCTTCTAGAATGGTCAATGTTCCCCTGACTGGGGGAAAAGAAAAATTAAGTTGCCTGCCAGGCAATGCTCTGTTCCCTCCACCAAAGGACCAATGGCCACAAAGCCCATGGCTAGATAGGAGGGGGTAGTTATGCAATGGGCCAGTTGGGGTCTTGCAGGTTGCCAACTTTTCCCAGAATATTCACTCAGAAGAGGAGTTGTCCCATTTTCCAATGGCAAACACTAGTTTGTGGCTGGATGGCTTTTATCTGGCTTCAGAAGCAGGTGATTCCTGAAACTGAGTTTCTGAGCTGGGGATGTGTTCTCAAAAAAAAAAAAAAAAGTAAGCAAGCCATCTTAATGTTGGGGCAAGGAGGTTCTCTAGATGAGCCAACAGTTAAAGACAAATGACACATGGGGTAACATGAAGACAGCCTCATAAGGTCATGTCCTTTAAGAATGGTTAACAAGACATGCCATGTTTAGAGGGACATGAGAGTGAGTTTTTAGTCCTTACTACGTCACTACAACATCCTAGTGATCCTGAGTTAGCTTCCCTCTTCCCTGCAAAGAGAGAGAATGTTTATCTAGTAAAGCTTGATACAGTCATCAAGATCTTCTGTCCCTCATTCTCACACCTGGCATCTGGTGCAGCTTTTTGGTAAACCTTGCAGCTATTTAGGATCACAGTTTTTCTCTGCCTAATAAGTTGCCTTCATTTTGCTAGTGGCACAGTGAGTGGGGATAAAAGGAGGCATTACCTGTAACTTTCCCCACTATATCTACAGTCTACTTCTTCAGTAAGTACTTGTACAAACAAAATGTTAATGGATTGCAGTAACATATGCTATCTTAGTAAAACATCTCTCTGAAATACTGAAATCCAAAATTAGGAAGAATGAAGGCAAAAAATAATGAATAACCTCATTGTATGCCTGATGTGCCATGCTTGGAATTGTAGTAAGAGATCATATTTGATTTTGCCCTGGGAGAATAAAAATATATCCAGGGAGAATTCATTAAACTCAATAAATGTAATTATTGCTTTGAATATCTCATGTCAGTTCTACTCAGTTTGCCGGTGAAAATCCAACAAACCTTCAAGTTGCATATACATTCATTACTTTTCAACTATTTTTTTTTTAAACTCCACTTTTTGTAATAGGTTTCTTTAAGGCAAGATGGCAAGATTTAATCTTGGCCTGGAAACAGTCTCCTGTTTCTGGCTGGTATTACTAGAATTGTCACCCTTCCCCAAGGCAGGTAATAATTTTCTGTATTTTAAAATGTTTTAATCTAAGGTTACTAAAAGATGGGTTAGGCCACTCTAGGGAGACACTGGAAAACTGCAGGCAATGAAGTCCAATTTCTTTCTAATTCCCCAAGTCCAATGCTTGTATATTTTCACTGGTAAAATGAACTAAAATATAAAATGACATCCTGCCCTACACCCATATCTCCTGTAGTTTTAAACAGATAACTGATTGGATTAATATTGTCAGATGGCCAAATGGCTCTCTATTTTCTGCAATTTGTTGCTCCCACCATCATTATTTTTCACTAGGATCTCTTACTGGAGATGTCTTGTAACTTTTCCCAATCTAGCACCTTCTGGCTATGTGGGACTTGCATCACCCCTGGGGACTGGCTATATTCTCTGGGCCTGACAAGAGTTACAGGCCAAAACTTCAGAAGAGCAAAAGCTTGGGGAATGTGGTTAAAACATTACAGATCCAGATAATATTTCTTCATTCATCTTCCAGTTTGTTCACTGTATAGATAACAACCATGAAATGAATCTTTCTCCTGCCTTTAAATCTCAATCCAAAACCCATTTGCCCATATAGCAAAGGTAATCTGCAGTGGCAGCCAAAGGGAGGTCAAAAAACGGAGGATGGTGGCCACAGTGATGTAATTGAAACCCTGCCTCTGTCATACAAGTGTGGCTTCACTTGGTATTCAGTTGTGCTGCTGTATCTACCACCTGCCTTTATATTCCCGCCTGCAGATGCCACTGGTAAACTGCATGGTGCTCAGCGTGGATTTCTTTATGGTTTTGGTTCAATATGCACAATATCTTTAGGAGACTTAGGGTTACATAATTTGCACGGAGAGCTGTAAGAGCACCAGTGATCTGTTGTGGTGTGAGGCTACTGATGTTGTTCACCTTTTTCAGCAATCCAGTTGTCCACCACAAAAATCTATAGGCCCACTGCTGGTTAAAGGCTGAGTACAATACTAAAATCTGTCCCAATTGATTTCTGGAAAACAATGATGTCAATGAGGAATTAAGTATACTTCACTTTCTATAGCCTGAAATCATTCACAGGAAGTTAAGTTGACTTCCATTGATTTCAGTAGGGCTTCTCTGGAAGTGGTGTCAGTTAATTATGCATGCAGAGATTAAATAGTTGTATTCTTGTCTTAAAGATACTGGTAGGATAATGTTGAATCCCACTTCTTTTCTTGGAGATATTCTAATCCAATCATGCTGCTACATGCAATTTGGGGACACTGTATTAGACATAGACAAAACATCCAGCTGCTTAGTAAAGAGGTCATTTTTGGTGGTTGTACCTTTGCTTTGGGGGGAATGTGTGTTCATATATATTTTCAGCTTTTGTTCTTTGTTTTCTGATTGGAAAGGCAGATTCCCATAGTGTCTTCTGCAGGTTAAGATCCTTGAAGGATGTGGGCACTTCTGTTTTGTCAGCCCTTCAGTGGATGCTTTTGTATGGCTAGATCAATTTTTATGGATAGATGGGTGATCAAAACATTTTTTGTGTGTTTTTTGGGGGGGCGGGGATAACAAATTGGTGAGGGCAACACTCTTGTCAAAGGACTTTATGATATGGTAGTTACCAAGATGTTCTGTCAGCTTTAGTAATGATAATCCATGTTTTACCAGAGGAAAACAATTAAATACATTCTTAGTCTCTTGACTCCAGTCCAGAGTTTGAAAATGGCTGCAGATGAGCAATGTGGAGAAAAGAAGGCTGGACTTTCTCTTTGTTGGGCTTTTATATTTTAAAGAGGGAAAGAGAAAAAGAAAAAGAAAAAAAATAGCCGAGCAATATTGTGGAGTGGAAACCCTAGAACAGGCACTTTTTTTGCATGTGTGTCTGTTGAAGAGGAAATAAAGAAAGACTGTTCTTTTTAAATTTACATAAATCTGCATAAAATAATATGCACTAACATAATATTGCACATATATAGACTCTCTTTGCCCAGTTGTATCTACCTGTCCCGTGAAATCCAGCAGGAGGGACATGGTCTGTGTCCCATCCATCAGTGAGCAGCATCTGGCGGGTCCCTGGAGGACAGCCTTTCCTGTCATGGTGCCCACTCTCTGGAACAACATTCCCCCAGAGATCAGGCCTGCCATGACTTTACTGACTTTCCATAAGGCTCTAAAAACCTGAGTTTGTTGCTGAGCCTGGGGCGCTGGGTATGTGCTTGAACCCATATCTTGGCTATGTTGATGGTATTATTGATCTTCTTTTGGCTCCTATATTTGTTATTTGTGTATTTATTTTATGAAATTTTTATCTTGTTGTTTATTCTCTGTCATATATTTGAGATTGGAGGAGGGAGGGAGGGAGGGAGGGAGGGAGGGAGGGAGGGAGGAAGGAAGGAAGGAAGGAAGGAAGGAAGGAAGGAAGGAAGGAAGGAAGGAAGGAAGGAAAGAAAGAGTTCATTATATGATTTGTAAGAGAGGAAAAAATGTCCACTATTGTTCAATAAGCTGTTATGTATTTGGAAGCTTCACATGCTACTTTTTGTGTGTGGCTATGTAATTTATGCTGTTAAATTCTTAAACCCAATGAGCACACCTAGCATTACTTCACCACATAAATGCCTGCTCTAAGAGAATTGGTCGGGGAGGAAAATGAGCCTTGGTGAATGTTTGGATTTAACCATGGTCAATAACTGGAAGAAAAGGTAACATGCCTACCATTTTAATGTGTTTTTTTTCCTTTTAAGAAAATGAGGATTAGCAACAGTTTGCATTTGAAGAAGAATATCCTGCGTGAAGACTGTCTCTGCATTTCCACATGTAGACCCAAGACATATTATGCACTTTGAATTAAGGGGTATAATTACTGAGGCCACTGTCCAGTTGGTTGTCAGGAACATGATAGCCAACTTCTACAAAAAGAGCGGTGTGCATAAGATGGGGCTGTGTCCTATTTTATTACCTGATCTATTCCTTCACTTAAACTATTTCTGGACTATACGTCCCATGCTGCTGTCCTCCATAGCCTCAATTCATGCAGATACCCATGCTGATGGTATAATTGTGTGTCCTGTGACCAGCCTTGATAGTGGGATGTTACTCTCACACACACCTTAATGGTACATCGCAGCCTGGCGTTACCACTATCTATAACTGAGCGCTTGAGAATGTTAACTTACTGAAGCCTCCAGTAGCTACTGTGTGCTGCTCCAGTCTCCTCTAGCTATACATAATTGGCTAGGATAATCAAACCATCACCATTTTGATGCCAATTTATATTGAGCCCAATTTATACTGGGATCCCATCCCGACCTGGGGATTGTGATAGTAAACTAAAGACAATGAATTAAAGACTATGAATTTCCCACTCCAGGAGTAGAAAGAATAGTTCCCCAAGTCAGAATATGAGAACAACCCTATGTTGGATCATATCTATTACCCACAGTGGCTAACCAGATGACTCCAGAAATTCAACAAAATATGGAATCAACCATTCTTTCCTACTTCCTCCATCATTTCCCAGGAATAGGTATTCAGGGAGATAATACATAGCCTTCATACCTAGTAGTTATTGATATCCTTTATCTAATCCCTATTTTAAAGCCATCCAAGCCGAAAGCCATTAATACATCTAGTTCACAGCTAAAATATTTCAGGAGTTTGGCTAATTTAACTGTACAGATTCAAGAGATTGGGCTGCTGTGGTGAGCAACTGAAGAAAGATGCTTTTGGATGATTTAAACCAGGAATCCAGCCTTGTATACAATGAATGATGACTTGTGCAAGTGCACCCAAATCCTATTATAAATCCAAAAGATGAATAATTCCAATCTTTTTCCAAGTCTCTCTTTTCAGATTCTTGAAACATTTCTACAAACTTGTGCTTCTCCAACTCTAAATTGATGTATAAAAGATGAATCAGTTAGGAATGTTGCCAGAAATAATAATGATATTCACAGTGATAATGATAATAAAATCATGCACTTTACCCAAATTTTATGAAGCATATGTAATAGCAAAACTATTTTCTATGTGGATGATCAGGAAGTATATCTGTTTTTCTCCCTCTGATCTTTCCCAAGGCATTTCATCAGAGATGTTTCATTATTTCAGTGTTTGAGAAAGTTTGGACTAACTAATTATCTTTCTATTTTGTTCTTTAGGTGTCAAGTGCCAGCAACAGAATAATTATTTATGCATGATATAGAAGGCAGTCTGGATGCAGCAAAAGGAGACATCCATGCTCTCATCCTTGTTAATCATCTCAAATTTTAACATATCTAAATATAGGAAGATCACAAGATTTAACCACATGTGCTTCCCATCTCTCAATCCAGAGTTCTCACTTGAGGCACAAATTACCAGGCTCAAATTATCCTACTTTGGACATATAATGTGAAGACCTAGCTTTCTGGAGAAGCTTTAATGCTGGGAAAGGTGGAGGGAAGGAGAAGAAGAGGAAGAGAAACTCAGTGGTGGATGAACTCAGTTACAGTGGTGATGAGTGCACCCTTGGGAGTCCAGAAAGAACAGATTGGGGATAGATCATTCTATCTACATGGTCACTAGGAGACAAAAATGACTTGATGGCACATAATCAACCAATCAATCAAATTTTCATCTCAGTTTTCCTATTCCACTGTATGCCAGTTTTTCCACTTAGGAAAGAATGAAAGTTTGGTAAAAGGCCATCTTGATACAAGTATATATCCATATTTCTGTAGTCCATTCTGGCATAGAGCTCAATCTTGTCAGAAACACTTCTTATGAAGCTCTCTGAAGACAGATCTGTTCATCTCCAGTCAATTGCTGATCACAGCTTGCAGGACCTAAGGGACCTTTCCTGTCCTCAAATTATGTTCCCTTTTGTGAGAGGGATATGGTTTGGAAAGAGGAAAGCTCATCTGAGTCTCCATAAGCTGAAGGGGTAAGTTTTGTCAGATAGATTAAACCTACAAGTCAGATGTTCTTAGCTTTGTTTTAGGGACAAAGGTGATTCTAGAAGTTTTGCCAGAAGTTTCAACAAAGAGTGACCAGAGGTAATATAGATCTACTCCAACTAGAAAAGCCTGTATCTCCAATGTTCCATGGACACATAATCATTCCAGGAAACTCCAGAGAAAGAGAAGCCTTCCTCTAAATTGCCCAACACTGCTGTAAGGACATTCAATGTTTCTATAGTTAAATAACAGAAAATGGAAGACTAGTCACCTCATACATTAAAAGAAATAAATCCACCCCTGGTCCCTAAATGGTCTGAGAAATTTTCTATAGATTAATTAAATGCAAGACCATTAAAAAATTGGTGAATCAGAAATATGCCCTCAAAATCCTGTAGATAAATGGCATGGACTTATCTGGATAATTATACCTCATAATTTTTTTCTATTAATAGTTTTGTTTTTAGGATGAGCTGTACCTATCATTTTGTTTACCGAAAATTCCTTGGAGGTTTTCATATTTGAAAGGGGGAAGGTGGTAATTTTGTAGATTGTCCCTTTCTCCTACATTCTTCCCTATGCCATCCTCAACACTGTTCTAGAGGTGCACCACATTTTTGGAGCTGATTTGAGAAGTGCATAGGTCAGCATTAGAAGTGTGGAAGTGCTGTTTTGTGAAGTGTCCCTTCAAAGGCTTTCCATGACCCTTCCTAGACATCAACCACAATCATACCTCTACTTGATCAAAGTATCATCTGTGAAGGGAACAATGCAGCTGATATAACCCAAAATATTTTTGGTAATATTTCCTAATGGGCACCTGTAGCCAAGCAAGCCCCTAGAAATCCCCACTGGATCAGACTGAACACATGTGTGACTATAACTTAATACCTTCTACTTTTAATAAGGAAACTTAGGAGGACCAAGTAGCGAAAGCCCTGAGGAAACATAACTCCTCCTCTCTTGAAGTGAAATAGGAAGAAAGGAGCTTGCTAGAGGCTTTTGATCTTGAGTGTTCCTGGGAGCAACGTGATAGTCAGAAGAAAGATAGGTCCCAATCCAAGATTCTTCTAGGAATTTAGGAAGGCAAATCCAATGTATCCAGGATTTGTTTCTACTTACTTTTGAAGTCTTGCCTCCTTCTCTAAACTCAGTAGCCATCCATGATCCTCTCTGCTGTTGAATGTCTTAATAAACTATTTTAAACATATAATTTTGATGACAGTTTATGTATTGTCCACTGTAATCTGATAGCTACCTTAGGCAGCTTAATCCTCTGCAGACTGAGTACAGTTGCAGGACTTAAGCTACCTTTGAAGGTTTTTAAAATCCATTTTTAATTAACAGAAAGGGAAGACATTTTCCTTCTTTCAGCTTCGCTACTACTGGCAATGAGGGGGAAAAGGTGGTAGATGTAGTGGCAGTAAATACTACGGAAACCACTGCTGCATTCAGCATGGACTATACTGAAGGGTTGTTGTTCCTTTACAATTGCGTACTACTAGATCTGGGCTATGAAAATCCAGATAGTCACTGGATGCAGCAAAGAGATATAGAAAACTCTCACCCTTTGCTTCCCTGTAGTGGTCATGCCAATTTTTGCATCCCAGATCCTATTTTCTAAGAGGGTTTAATTAAATCTTTGAAGGATTTTCTGTAACTCTCTCCTCTTTTTTTCAGCTTGGGGATGCCCCCCGCTGCCCAAACAGAATTATTGCTTCCTAACTCTGATTGGGCAAAGTATGATTTCTACACCCTTCAATTTATTAAAAAAAAATCCTTTTTGTTTATAGTGCATGCAATCAGAGTGTTGATAGGCAAGGTCAGATATGCATATTGAGTACCATCCCAGTCCCTACCACCCTTCCCCTTGGCCAAAGCAATAGTGGCACTAGAACCAGAGGAATTTCAATACTGTCATTATACAATGTCCCTTATTCTCTGTCTTTATTGACCTTCCTAATACCTCATCCAACCTTGCCACCAAATTTAATCAGCACGGTCTCCTGTTTTTTTGAGATGAGGAAAACGTCGTAATAATAATTACATGCCTTTACCAAGGTGCGGTACAAATTAGAAAATCTCAGTAATTACAAAAAAAATCACAACTTAATAGCCAAACTGGTAAACAAATATGAAGGCAAACCAAACATATAAAAATGCACATTTACAAGAATGCCCTGCAACACATCCATTCGAGCCCTAAAGCAGGCTTAACCATTTTTTTTTAAAGAAATACTCTAACTCCACCTTAAACAAACAAGGAGAAAAATAGCTCCTCTCATTTACTGAAGACCATATCTTCAAAATACCTCAAGATGGCCCCTGGCCACTAAAACATTTCTGAACCCTGCTTTAGCCCATATTGACTTGATTTCCCACTGATGTGAGAGAACAACTCACTGAACGTACTATATATTGGGTGCAAAAGCAGCTTCGATGCCACAGTGATTTAAATGATGGGTAGACATGTGTGAGTCACCCCCAAATGATGACTTTATCCCCAAATTCAGACTTTAAGCCAACCAATCAGAGGCTAGACAGTTATCTGTTGGGGTGCATTAATTTGGATACCTGTACTAAGTAAACAGATGAACTGGATGGCTCATCTGAAGGGAACTAAAAATCCCTTCTAACTATGTGTTTCTATAATAAAGCAAACATAATTGAAACACATACAATGGTTAAATGGAAAGTTTTAAACAGAAAGCAGTAACACAGCTGAATGTTTATGGACATTTTTGTTTTTGCCATTACTTAAAGCGGTAGCTGTCACGCATCATAGCTGGATCATGATCACATATCGCAGAGCATTATCATTTATATCACAATCTTGCCAGAGAAGGAATGTTATAGGCGTTAATGTTTCATGTTCCCTTTGAAAAATTCAGTGAGGCTGTTTCGTATCTCCAGACAAATGTTCTTGACAACTCGGTGTAAAAGCACACCACTTTTTGAATCCACCAATGAAATTCCACTCAGAAGACAAGAAAAGTTCTGAGAGAGAGGAGTTGAATGGTGATGCCATTTCTCTGAAGAGTCAGAACATCCTTGGTTGTTCTTGCACACAGACAAATCATCCATTGCTAGTCCTGGAAGACACTGATTCAACTCTCTAGTCAATGGAGGTTTTGCAGTCCAAGCAAGCATCACTCTGTATTCAGCATAACTTATTCATGAATGAACAGAGCTTTGGATAGGCACTCATGGAACGGAATACTCCCCAATCAGTCAATCAATCAATCAATCAATCAATCAATCAATCAAAATTTATTTATGGTCCAAGACCATACACATACTCCCCCAAAGTCATAAAGATCAAATCAGAAAGGCAGGGCTATTCTTCAATCATTTAAATAAGTTCATAGTTTCACATCACAATGTGCCATAAGCAGATGAAAGCATCTACAGAGCAAATAGCCTTCAATAACTGAATAATGGTGATCAAGGAAGATATTATTTCCACACCCTGAACGTTCTTTTCTATAAATATATTTGTCTGACTCAGATTTCGATAAGCTATGTCTTGACAATTCTCTCCTAATCACCTATGCCAGGAATGGTTAAACTTTTGCTAGCTGTAAGCCACACTCAGTGGTATTTTGGGAGGAAGCATGGGCTAAGAGATTCTCTGGGGGTGAGATCTGAGGTAGCTCAGGAGTTCTTGGCCACCATGAAAGCCATGGGCCTATCCCAAGTCAACCAGGGTCCAACGCATAACAGTGGTCATTCGCCTGACCCCATTTTTCTGTCAGAGCAGTGGCAGAGTGCTCTGGATTTGGGGGAGACAGAAGTTTTTTCCCCTGTCATGGTCATATCACTCCCTGGTGAGCCTCCAGTTCTCTGGAGCCATCCCACTACACAGGGAGGCTGGGCCTATTAGATCAGCCTGCTCCAGCTGACTGATGGACATGATTGAGTTTCAGAGGGAGCTTGGGGTTGTTCCAGAAGGCTTGCTACTCAGTCTGGCCAAATCCTTGGTAGCTGTTTGGAATGGGAGAGTGGCTGCAGCTTTGGACCAAATCATGCCTGAGCAACCTCTCTGTGCCCATTGTTCCCAGAACTCTCCATGGTATACGGAGGAGCTATGGGAAATAAAGAGTGCTAAGAGATGCATAGAGAGCACTGCTGGCTAACAACACAGAGCAAAGATGATCGAACATGAGCTGGAGCTGTTATTAGAGCCTATCTTGTTGTGGTTAGGGCAGCAAAACTTAATTATTCTCTGCCCTTATTGTATCTGCAGATAGTCACCCAATGGCCCTGTTTCAGGTGACCTGGTCCCTCCTTGGAAAAAGTAATACTGGGATCCATCTACAGGGTTGCTGTGAGGAATATGCTGTGCATCTAGCAGGTAACATCGCTCATATTCATCCTACTCCAGCCTTCAGGCAGAACCACTAGAGGTTTGGGGGGCTGAGTTCTTCATGGTTAACTGGGGGGAGTTTGATCCCATTGAATCTGAGGAAGTGGCAGGGCTCTTGCAGCTGCTAGTTCAGCCACTTCTGTGTTAGATCTGTGCCCCTCTTGGCTGGTCAAGGCTGCCCGGGAGAGGAAATGTGATTGGATCTGGACAGTGGTTAATTCTTCCTTGAGGGAGGGGGTGGTCCTGCTGGCTTTTAAGGGGGTGATGGTATGCCCTCTCCTCAAGGGGCCATTTGACCCAACTACCCTGGACAGTTTCCATCCAGTCTCCAACCTCCCCTTTTTAGGGAAGGTTGTGGAGAAAGCGGTCACATGGCAGCTTCAAAGGATCCTGGATGAAGCCTGTTCTCTGGACTCCTTTCAGTCAGGGTTCAAGCTGGGTTAGGGGACTGAGACAGCTTTGCTTGCATTCTTGAATGACCTCTGTCAGGAACGGGATGGGGGTAGTGCATCCATCCTTGCTCTTCTTGACCTCTCAGCAGCCAGGTATCCTTCTGGGCCAATTTTGGGAGTTGGGGGTGAATGGCACTGTATTGTGCTGATTCTCCTCCTTTCTTTGGGGTCGGTTTTGCTTTGAATCAAATACCATTCCCCTCTGCTCTTTCATCTTAGAGAGTCTATTTTTTAACACATAATGGAGCAATTTTCTCAAATCCCACATGGTTCCGTTCTTTGGAATCTTTTATTGTGTCAGTCACTGCACCATTTCCTCTGGGCTTTCCACTCTAGTCATGCATAGGGGTTATGAAGGCTACAGTTCATCACTTGTGATATATTAGAAGAATCCATCACTACGTGCATTCTGTAGGTTAGTCAGGAATCTGAAGCATCCAGAGGGTTCAGACAAAACTGAATTCTTGCTCTAATAACTTACCTGTTCTCTTTCAATATGAGATCCAAAGTCCAAGGACATGGAAAATCAGGTGGAACATCTCATAAAGATCTCAAGAATTACTCTACAAGGTACACCTCAGTTTTATAATCTGAGGACCTGTACCAATGCCATTAAAATATTACCATGACGTTGAGATCTTTATGCCTGTTCACAAATGTAACTGAAAGAAAACAACCAACTTTGAACATCAGTCTTGAATTCTTACTGTTGAATGATGTCTTTCTACCATTTATATGCCACTCAGATATTGTTTTGAATCTTTTAAGAAACTTGTTTTGTTAAAATAACATATAACTAGTAGAAAGTATTTGCAGATCATTTCTACTATTCATCTTAGAAAGCTCCAAAAACACTTAAAGCTCCATCCAAATAAGCCCTCTTAAAAATTATTTATGCCAGTTCCAGAGCTGGCATAATCCCCCCACCCCCACCCCCCATTTTGAAGTTGTCAAGAAGTGTGTACAGAAGTGTCAGATCTTCTGAAAAATGTATGTCCTTCTTCAACAAGCCTCCTTTTTGCCCCTTCTGATCTTGGAGCTCCAATGTCACAGTGAACTGGCTACAAAGACTCTCAGGAATCAGTCTGGAAGAGATTTTCCAAGATCATATTTTCCTCTCCAAAAATGTGTACTTGCTTGGTCAAGTCATCCTTCCTCATCTGCATAGAGGTGTACTCTACAAGGAGTTTATCTTGCAGCAGTACTTAATAAAATTACCTGAGCATTCTATAGCAATGGATTGTGCTCCAACACTTTTAGATCATGCTATGGCATTAAAATGTCTACATGTTTTCCTAACATAACATGATCCTTGAGCTTTTCCTATGGGAGAAGATATGTAACAAAACTGCTTTTAAATAGGGGTAGGGAAGAATTCCTCAATCTTCTCACATTTTCTTCATGATCCTCAAAATTTCCATAAGCATAAAGATGGTAGGATCCATCCTTGGTCACAATAAGGTTTGTATATGAATTTATAACTTGCAAAACAGACGATTGTCTCTCATAACTATTCTGCAATCAGTTGGGAATGTGAGCAACATATGCCAGAGTTGTGATTAATAAGCACTATGGAGATACTCCTGAATACATGTTTCTTACACATCCATCCAATCTTCACCATGGCAAGAACTAGAGTGCATATGCAGCAGACATATTGGCCATCTGAAAATTGGATATAATGTAAATTAATTTATAATTTGGGTTGAAAACATATACATTGTACATACTTACTGTGATCTTCAGCTCAGTGGGATTATTTCAAGTAGGCATGTAGAAGACTGTCATTTATATGTACACAAACACACACAAAATGGTAATGTTATTTTCAGGAAGTCAGAAACTTAGCTTAATTCTCTGAGCTTAACAATTGTGTTGGTTAGATCAATCATCAAAAGTCATAAAACTTCCTGAGAAAATCATTTTTCACCCCAAATTAAATAGTAATAACTATCTGAACTATCTCTTGTGCTTTCTTATTCTGTCTATCCCTCCCCCTCTTTTCCTTTCATTTTGTGTGTGCTTGTGTGTGTGCGTGTTTGTGCATTTTGCATGATTTTGGCAATACCTTGATGTGAAGCTACGTTTCTTGTTTTTCATTACAATTGATGTTCATAATCTTTTAGGGAAAGGGTTCTGCCTTATCTAGCCACAGTTGTTACCCACTTTTGAAATATGTAGCTGTAGAAATCATACAGACTGTATCTCTTCCGCTCTACTTTATCTCTCAGCAGATGGAACTGACTATGGCAGCAAGAAGGATGACAACAAATGTATTCACAGAGGAGTTGCTATTCTTCCTCTTTATGGAGAATGAATTACTCTGGGTAAAATTACAATGGCTGCTCGGTTACAACAGTATATTGCTGAACAAGCTCCAGAATGGCAGAAATGCCAATGAACAATGGGGCTATTTCAAGATTCAGCAGTAGAGGCCTAACTATTAGCTCATAAATCACTACCTGTCAGGACCAAGCTAGGAAGAAGCTTGATCAGGATCTATGCCTAAAAGGGGTGTTATCCAGTTCAGGGTCCCTGAAACCAGTGGTTTAAGCTGATCTTTAACATAAGCAGATGGCACTACACTGTTGAGTAGGAAAACAAGGAAAGCCAGACTCTTAGTATTTGTTCTAGCCCATTTGCAGCTATGGCTTAGTATACCTGCTGGTTACAATGCCTGATGTCACATACCCTCACTTTATTTTGTGCCTAAACAGCACTGCAGGATTCAATTAATAAAATCCATTTTGGATTTTACAAATCCAACAGATCCCAGGAACAACATCCAAGCTCTCTATCCAGAAGAGTGCAGTGGTAGAAATAGCTAAGATACTGTGCAGAACCCTCAACTCCCTGGCCTCTGGTAGAGGTTCCCAAATTGAGGAAGAAACATACCACTCACAGAGGTGAGGGGGATAGATAGCTAGACAGCTAGACAGCTAGACAGACAGACAGACAGACAGACAGACAGACAGACAGATAGATAGATAGATAGATAGATAGATAGATAGATAGATAGATAGATAGATAGATAGATAGATATCACATATGTTTACTATTTTCCCTAACATAATGAAACTTCTGAGAGAAAATCTAGGAGGAATACACAAGGGTAGACTTACCTGAAAATAGCATTTTGCCATGCTCCTCACAACTGTCCATTGTCTCATAGCATCTGAAGGCAAAATTGATAAAACAGACTGATAATGGCTATGATAGTGTTACAGAATATTAGGACAGATAACAAACCAGAAAATGTTAGCAAACAAGAAACAGCCGACAGAAATAATTTGAATGACCTCAGCTTAATTTGGAAAGGCAGTCAGTAATTAATTTAAAACAGCATCTTTCAAAACAAATTGAGCAGATTTTTAATCAGCAGAAACTGGGAGGCTGTGGGAAATGGGATTAAGATGGTGAAGTTGCGAGTGAGGCCAGCTGTGCAATGTGGAGTCTCTGTTCCTCTGCATGTTCATTCTGTCCATAAGGACAGTCTGGAAGGATCTCTGATCTGGTTTCTAAACGTGAACATATTTGGTGATTATAAGTTCACAAGATTTTTAAAAATCAGAAGTATGAGTAGCTGTAGGAAGTTGCTGCTGAATACGGAATTTTCAGCTGATTTTGAATCACACGGAAGTGTGGACGGGATTTCAAGACAGTGTTGGAGAGGTTGATTGGTTTGTGTGAGTTGCAGGACATGGTAGAAGGGAGAGGTTTGTTGGGAGTAGGAATGGGATTTTTTTTAGAGTGTTTTGTCAGCAAGCAGATCATTCGTTTTAGGAGGCTTGAAGAGATGATTCAGGTTGCTGGAGTGATAAGACCTGTTGTGGTGACAGCAGAGACTTCATGGGCTACATCACCACTGGAAGTTGTCTGGGATACATTGTCACTGGAGGCTAGAATTGAAGGCAGTTTGGCCATTGATGGCCACAGGGCATGGTGGACAGACAACAGAGCAGTGTGATGGAATGGCAGTGGTGGTCAGACATCTTCTATGATGGGGCACTGACTGTGGCCAGAGGGGTTGCAGTAGCAGCACTGGAGCCAGCTTTGGCAGTGAAGCACCTTGGGACAACAGCCACCAGTATTGACTTGGTTGGAATTGCTGTTGTAGCACCAGATGAGTGAAGGTCCCATGGAGTCTGTTGAAAGGGAGGAGAGCAGCTGAATGGCAGGCTAAGAAGGCCTCTGCATCCAGTGCCTCCTAAGAGGTGGAATAGCATGGCAACAGTAACAGTGATAACACAAGGACTGTGCCATTTTTAGTCTCCAGGGCTCAAAATGGTATCATGGGAAAACTGTGATAGAAAACTGCCATAAGGTTTCATGTGTCTCAGAGTCAGCTGGCAGAACGGAGTGAGACTGGGAATATGGATCCAGGACTGCTTGCCTGGTTCAGCACAGGCTTACTTGCATGGTAGCCTGATAATAAAGAACAGAGAATAGGCATGTAGGTTCATGGAAGTTTCCAAGTTCATGGATGTCAGGTGGGGGAGGCAAGAACCATGTCTCTCTAGACCCAATGCTTTGGGGCCCTGGAAGCCATTGTGACATTGTGACATTAGTGCCTTGGGTGCAATTGGGTTGAGGAGTGTGTTGGCTGCAGTGTTCAGGGCCAGCAGGAAAGGCTTGGGATACTATGTGTGTTCCCATACTGATTTTGTAGTTTGGGGAGAAATTTGATCATAAACAAATGAACAAACAACAAAGCTAGTTGTTTTGTTAAAGATAATTTGCTTGCTTGTTGGGATTGTTTCCTTTTGATATGCAGAACCCCATTATAGTTTTTTCTAGAATTCTCTGGAATCCCAGGCTTTCCTACAAGCCAGAATCCTTGGTGCATTTCTGGAATCATGTTATTGTGAGGCATAAAATTAAACCCAAATCATTGCAAATCTTTAGGCAAGTTATCATGTGTGCTTAGTTGCATCCTGAATATTAGCCCAGTTCACCTTACATAAATATGAAATAAGCATTTTACAGAATTCAGATTTTCGTAGACAGTTAAGCTGGTAAAATGCAGGATCCATGTAGGAGAGATAAGAAAATAGTGAATGTTCCTCTTTGGAAATAATGTAAGGCTTAGCAGCAGAATGTAAATTGCAGGTATTTTAGCTCTGGCAAGTTTCCCTGTGGGTATTTGCAGAGTAAATATTAACAAGTTGTTTAAATGAAGTAGGTCATTATTCATTTCATCTGTTCTTTAAAAAAAATCTATTCCAATTAACAGCAGGCCTCTTTTTTCTACCCCTTACCCTGATTCAGTTTCTGTACACAGTTATTTCAATCAAGCATAAAATTTAGCATCGGATAAATTTAGCATCAATAAATTAGGTGTCACTCTAATCTTTTCTGCCAAGTATTATCCTTTATCCTATATCTAAACATCTCATTGCATTCTGAATTTACTGAAATCTGAATTAACCCAAGACAGGGGTTAAGACAGGGGTTAAAACTGAGGGTCTAGAAAAGGATGCCAATTCCTTTCACTTGCTGAAAGCAAGTATGGTGGGATCTGCAGAGATAGGACTGCCTGTTCTAAAGAGTGTTCCTCTTGATTACCATCCCTTGGATTTTCACTGTGGGAGAGGTGCAGCACTAATGTGCAGCTCTTATGGTGGGTATGGTCAGCCCACACGGTGAGCCACATGGTTCCTAGCCTGCTGGATCATTCGCTGAGTACACATGGGGAATCACACAAAGCGTCCATTTGATACATAGATTCCAGTAGAGAATTCAATGCCTTGTTCTTTCAGTAAGATCAAATCCTTTGTTCCGCTGTAATGTTCATGAGTGAATTAACTTAGACAAGAAACTATGTCACTGAAAATGAATTAATATTGAACAATATCACTGAGAGTCCCCCGGATATCAAAAAGCAGCTAGATAATGATTGGCCAAAAAGGGCTATCTGAGCTGAAGTCCTACAGCTTCAGATCCTCAGCTGTGTAAATCTTGGACTGATTCCCTCCTTATTTTCCAGGTAGTCTCCTAACATGAACCTGGCTGTTGCTTGCTGAGAAAGAATTCAGTGTTCTCCATATAAGGACATGCTGTGAGTTGTCTCTTGCAGACCAAAAGCCTATAAAATTCAGCAGCTTGGTACGTCTGGGGTTCATGAGTAATATGCTAGGAAACCCATTATTAACTCCTAGTAACTGATATTTAGAGCTATACTACCTTTATTCCTGGACTTTCTTGAAGTCATTCATAGTTTACTCTTTATGAATCTATTGTATCTCCTTTCTAGGTATCTAACCTGATGGCCATGTATATATCTTGAGCATTATATTCTGTTTGCCAGTTTTACACTTTATGGATGAGTTCTTTTTGATATGTTCCCATATCTGTTTCTCTGTGTAAAGATAGTCCTAGTTTTGTATGATCATTATAATGATAAATTGCATTTGACATTCATGTAATCATATTACTATCAAGGTAGAAAATAACTCCCTGGGAGTACTACTATTACTACTACTAGTAGTTTGTTTTTTTGTTTGTTTGTTTATTTATTTAATTTCTCCCCCACCCATCTCCCCCCAATGGGGGACTCTGGGCAACTCACACAAAACATTAAAATCATAAATATATATAAATACATAAAACATCAGAATTTCACTAAAAAGACATCAAAACATCACTAAAAAAAAGGAAAAGGAGAGTCCAAGAAGATGAAGAATCTGGGGATGAAGACAGCAGGGCTCTATGGGGCTAGCCATCCCCACACTTGAAGTATTCCCTCCCCACCCCAGGCCAAGTGACAGAACCAGGTCTTCAAAGCCCTTTGGAAGGCCAGGAGTGAGGGGGCCAATCGCACCTCTGGGGGCAGAATGTTCCAAAGAGCGTTATAATAACACGGTAAATTGTCATAGCCTTGTTAAGGCTGATGGTTGACTTTTATATGACCCCTAATATTCAGAAAGCCAATTTGGTGTAGTGGTTAAGGCACCAGGCTAAAAGTGAGGAGACGGTGAGTTCTAGTCCCACCTTAGACACAAAGCCAGCTGGGTGACTTTGGGCCAGTCACTCTCTCTTAGACCTAGGAAGCAGGCAATGACAAACCACTTCTGAAAAACCTTGCCAAAAAAACTACAGGGACTAGTCCAGGCAGTTGCCAGGAGTCAAAAACTGACTCAAAGGTTCATGTGCATGCGCACACACACACACACACACACACACACACACTAATATTCAGGGAATTCAACACAATCCTTAATTCTCCCTCATTTTCTATATAATGAAATATTAATATTAATTATTAATAATATTATTATCGTGAATTGCTAACCCATTCACCTTTGTTTTACCATGACAACTTTGACGGCAACTGAGAAAGGGTTTTGGCCAACTCAATACTTTCAGAAAGTTGTTTTTCCCCCATTAACACTTTGGGTTGGAAAGTGCAGCATTTTTAGATTATGTCTTGCAATTCTTCTTAGAACTGCTTACTTTCTGCATTAAATAAATAATTAAATGAAGAACAGCATCTCTGCTCAGCTTATTGATCCATTTCAGTGCAATAATATCCCACTTTATTAAATTATGATCACCCTGGAAAAGATCAGTAAACTCAGAAGTAAGATGAGAAATTAGAACCTTCTGAACTGTGCATAGTTGATCTTGATTGTGATTCATTTCTTTTTGTTTATTTTGAAATGAGGATTACAACAAAGTAAAGTGCAAAGATGCCATTGGCACGCACGTGCACACACACATACACGCCTAGGAGAAGCAAAAGTATTAAAAAATATAACTTTCCACTGCTTTTTATATTGAGTCACATGAAAGCCATGTTCTTGCTTTTCTAAGGTACTGTATGCATCTCACCCATACAGGTAGTCCTCGCTTAACAAGCATTTGTTTAACAACAGTTCAAAGTTACGACAGACTTGGAAAAAGTGCTTTATGACCTATACTCACACTTATGACTGTCGCAAACTTTCTCACCACCCCTGCAGTCATATGATCACAATTCAGGCACTTGGCAACTGGATCACATTTGTGACCAGTTGCAGTGTCCTGTGGTCATGTGATCATGATTTATTACCGTTTTTTGCTGGTTTCCAGCAAAAAATGTCCATTTGGAAAGCTGGATTTGCTTAATGATCATGTGATTCACTTAATAACCATGGTAAAAATGATTGCAAAATCATGGTGACTCATTTAATGACAGCCCCACTTAACAACCAATTTTCTGGTCCCGATTGTGGTTGTTAAGCAAGGACTACCTATATTGGATGGATATATTCTGCACAGTTGTGGCAGCCAGGTTTTGAGAACTAACAAAAACATACACATTCAAGACTGTGGTATGCTACAATGTGTTTTACAGTACTTCCTTGTGAAATTTTCTTCAATTTTACAAGGGGAAGGAAGGAAGGAAGGAGGGAGGGAGGGAGGGAGGGAGGGAAGGAGGAAGGAAGGAAGGAAGGAAGGAGGGAGGGAGGGAGGGAGGGAAGGAAGGAAGGAAGGAAGGAAGGAAGAAAGGAGGGAAGGGGGGAAGGAAGGGGGGAAGGAAAGACTTAGGAGAAGCTTTTTGTTGCTTTTGGATACAGTTAGGAAAGAAGGATAAGCTGGTGTCTCCTCTGTTTGGCACTTAAATACTTGTAATAATGTATTTGTTTTTTATGCTGTTATGCTTAGTAGTTTTTTGCCCTTCCCCTTAATGCTTGCCTACTGCTTTACTATCATCTTTTAAT
The DNA here is from genome assembly GCA_030867105.1 of Liasis olivaceus. Lineage (NCBI taxonomy): Eukaryota > Metazoa > Chordata > Lepidosauria > Squamata > Pythonidae > Liasis > Liasis olivaceus. Next base: position 117,439,020 of record CM061349.1, on the reverse strand, counting down.
GTGCTCAAGGTTGCATTCTTAACTTTGAGAACTTTAACTTCATTGCTGATCTTCATAGTGACCCTCCCAGCATGTTTGCACACTACAACAAATTCTGAATCTTTTCATTACTGCTGTTGTTTTGCACCTATTTCAGTATCCAAAGGTTGTGCGCTTTTATCATATTGCAAATCATTTGGAACTTTAGAAACACTTCTGAGCAATTCTGAGTTAAAAGGAGGACAGAAGTAGACATACATATTGATACGAAATATCAACAGATGGCGATGCTAGTCCTGCCCTTCTCAGGCTTAGATGCTTAGCAATAAGTTTATGAATGCTGCTGCTTTAGCTTCCCAAATGTTCTGCAGAAGATCAGCTGGATGAAAAGGCCAGATTAACCTGGAATCAGGTTGCTGTGCTAAACCCCATAATCTTGTCTCCCGACTACAGAGTCAATCACTTGCATTATCTGTTGGGAAAACTCTGGCTTTTATTTGGTTACAGTTTTGGCATGTTTATTCTATAAATAATTTGCATTTATTAGTTGTTATTGACATGATATTTAATTGTCTTGAACTGGTTGGCTGTTACACGCCCTGTTGACAATACATTATAAATATGAAGAAGGAGGAAGGAAAGAGATATATTAATAACAGAAAGGTGATTCAGTCTAAATCACCTACCTCACCACATAGGCCTCTCCTGATACTTTGTATTATTATTCCCCTAATCTTTCCCTTGTAAAAAATGTGGGGAGAGGAAGCAAAGGGGCAAATGGTAAAATGTGCATAGCAATGTTGCAGTGCAAGCCAGATGACTCATGTTCTTATGTCTTATGTTGGGAGACAAGGGAAAAAACAAACAAACAGAGTTTGCATCATGACATCACAACACATATTTTCATGTTGCTGCAGTTTGTGCTGGATGTTGATGGAGAGAAGGCATCTGACATCCAAGACCAGGACTTGAAGTCCTTTGCTTTTCAGAGTCCGAGCTCAAAGTCAACCATATTCTGATGCTAAACTAGGATTGTCACCTCCTCTCCCCTCCCCCATTTCCTGGAAGGCTGTTCCAGTTGATCAATGACATATCAAACAAGTATGAAAGGGAGACTTCCTACTGAATGATCATAGCTTATGGATCAGGATTTCTTTGAAGTCATAGTTTGTTTTTTTTTAATAAAAAATATACCACATTTCAGAAGGACTTATGGAAGTGACAATAAATGTCGGTTTTCAGTTCGTGATGACTAGTTATTTGAAATAAAAGAAAAAAAAGTTCAGATGAGATAGAGATTGCCAATTCAAACCCATGAAGAGCTCTAGTTCAGATGCAAATGCTTTGAAAAGAATCCTTCTAGGCCAGGAGTTCTACTATCCCGTTGCTTCAACCACAGCAGCAGCAGCGACACACACTTGAAACAGAACTCTTGGAGGGTGAGGGAGCTTCCTCAGCAATACTGCTGGCTATTCTTTTCTTCTTCCCATTTTCCTCCTCCTCCTCCAAGTGACAATAGGCATTCCATATCTAAATTGCAGAAATCTAGGTGACCATGAAATGGCAACAAAGACCTATAGAAAATATTAAAACTGCTGCCATCTAGTGACTTTATGGATCTTTGCAACCCAGATATGGTACACCTTTCTCCTACCTACCTTTAATTACCTTGCCTCAGAAGGGGCTCAGTACCTTCTCACCATTAGGGAAGGCCCATCTGAGAAGCTTGCTCTGAGACTCAGACAGCTCTCCTTATGTCCCTGAATCTAGGTCTTGATTAAGGCCATGTTAATAAAATATTATGCAATATGAAAGAAAGAATGTTAGGAATTAATTAAGCCCAGGAAAAATATTCTGTTAATAAGTCAGAGAAAATCTAGTGACTAGGGAAATTGTTGAAATCCCAATATACAATTTATTTCCTTTTTTTCTAAAATGAGTTTAGTGAATTTACAATATAGTACTGTTTAAACACACATGGATGAACACAAAGACTTTTAACATTCCTTCCACCACTTCTATTCCTGCTTTTATGTGATTGGATATACTTATGCAGGCTAATACAAATTAAATTCATGCCTACTCTATATTGTCCAGCATAATACTTATGTAAAGGATGGCCCATTATTTCCTACTCAAAGCATGCAGCAATATAGATATTTTTAATTAGCCATAAAATTCAAAGTTCAGAATATAAATGTGAATGTGGAAAATATATATATATATATATAATATTTCATATATTTATATATATAATATATGAATAATACTTCAGTATGAAGATTCAGCCAAACTAAAATCTTTTGATGGGATCTTTTTTTATGAACACAAATATGAATAACAATGATAAATATATTTATGCAGCCCATCAATGGTCAGAGCATTTTACAAAATCAAAGAACTTGCAAACTATAATTGAGTCAAAATAACATGTAAAGAAGATGGAGACTACAGTAGATACACAGAGTCCAGTAAAAGTTCCAGTGAAGTCACATGTATCATGACGTCATTTCACCAATGATGTGAATTATGTAACTTGCATCATATGATAGGTATCATGTCTGTTGCTCTCCTAGCGTGCCCATGGGGGAAAAAAACCTCAGTTAATTATAGTAAGGTACTGGATCTCAGGGCTTGTTACAAAGGTTTCAAGGAAACAGTAGAGAATGAAGAGCCATTTGGAGGAGAACCTTGAAGAGAAGTACCATACAGATGTTTTAGGAAAGGTGTTCTAGGCATACATTCAAACATAGATACTCCTCATATTATACTCTAGTTATATAAGCAATATTACACAAACTGCGTAATGTAATAAGCAGGGGAATTAAAGGGAAGAAAAAAGAGATAAACTAAATCTAGCTGCAGGTCTAAGGCAGAAATGGCAAATTTATTGGAAGAAGGAAGAGATCCCTGGATATCTGAAAAAGGAGTGAAAATTGTAGGCACGGAAGGGGCAAGATAACAATGGTAAAGGGATAAAAAGCTTGAAGCAGATCTAGAAATAATTAGGAAATCAATGTAGATATTTAAAAGAGTCTGGTTATATAGATATCCATAGTTCCCACAAAGGAAAACTTATATGTGACTCATATTTCATAAAGGCATCTTGCTATATTTCACAACAGGAACTCAGTCCAAGTTATCTAAAGCACATAGCTTCCAAACTGCATATTGTATCTGAGAATGCAAAAGTTGTGCACTGTGGGAAAATCATTCCTGGAATTAAATCGAGGAACATTACAGCTGTGAAATCATAATTTTTTATCTCTATCAGTGGTAGCTATAAAACTGATTCTCAATTAAAATATTAACTTTTATTTTTATACCCCTGCAAGGCAGCTTATGAATGTTCTCCACAGCCTATTTATATAGTGTAAATGCAGCATCTACAAAAGCAGAATAACAATTTTCTATATACCTAGGCTCTTAAAAAAAACAACAAATCATTTTGGTAAGGAGACATCTTCTATGCAACTCATTCTATTTTTTTTTTAATTTTGTGTTCCCTTGATTTAAAAGAAAATAATATTTGAGCTGACGCTATGTTGATAAATGTAGCTCTTTTTCTATCACTAAAGGAAATAAATAAATAAATAAATAAATAATAAGTAGGACTAAGCAGGATTTGATAACCTTCTGATTTTGGAACATGATATCTAAAATATTACTTTTATATTCCTAATTTAATTTACAGTATAACAATATCCTAGACCATATTTAAGCCTAGAAAGGTCTTAAGAAAAGTCAGTAAGAAAATGTCAAAATAAAAGGATCCCCCCTCCAAATGTTCAGATAAAATAATATCTCTTTTTAGAGCCTTGATCTACCTTCAGTCAAAATGGGGAAATAAGCATGTTTTGAAAAAGTAAGCTAAATGTGATATAAATTAATATTTAATAAAATTGATAGGAATATTTATTCAGCTTTGGGTGGCTGCCACTGAGATACTTCTAAGAGATCCACAGCAAGAACATAAATGGCCTTAGCAAAGCAAAACATATATCCTGAAATATAATTTTGCCTCCTACAGAGGATGACCACCTGATGAGAGGAAACTCTATAGGAGACAAAAATATATCTTTAGCTTATATTCTGAAATATACTTTCAGAAGCTTCATAGAACTCAGTAGCTTCAGAGAGCCTGAGAAGAAAAAGTAATGTTATTGTGAGCAGGAATTCCTGGTAGAGTCACCATTGCTGGTAGATGAAAAGGGGATTGGTGAAGCTAAGAGTTATCTACAATGGGTGTGAGGGCAGGTGTGAGGTAAACCATGCTACCCAGGAGAAGGAACCTCAACACAAAACCTGGAAGAAGGCAATGACAAATCACTTCAATACTGTCATAAAGAAAATTATATGGACATAGATGAAACACTGAGAAAAGTTTGGGTGCTGAGACTCTCAGGTTTGGAAGGGACTCCTTTACTTGATGGTAAGAATACTGAGCTTTCATAAGTTGATCTGCAGTAGTGACATGGCCAGGCCAAACTTGCAATGAAGTCAGGCAAGTATTGATGGAAGAGTCTTGTTTCACATGTAATTGGAACATAGAATTGAGAAGCATGAACCAAAGAAAACTTGAAATTGTCAATATGGAGATGAAGCATACTAGATAGGATGTTTTAGAAATAAATGAACCACAATTAGCAGACCACATAAGTGAACTACACTGGCAAATTAGGTGAACCACAATTGGCTATATTAGATTATTGTATGATATACTATTCAAAGCATGAGACTGTACTAAAAAATGGACAGACAATACTCAAAAAGGACATCCTTAAATATATGGCTGGCTATAACTTAATAATAACAGAATCATATCTATTAGAATGATCTATTAGATATGATATCCAGTGAACATCATGAGTACTTGCTAAGGTGCAATGGTGGGTGCTATTGACAAATTGCAAGAGGAGCAAAATGCTATATCAAAAAATCACATTGTATTACTAATAAGTGATTGAAATGGAGCAGTTAGAGAAATGGACGAACCTGGAATTATGAGATTATTTGGTCTGGATAAATGCAAGTAAGTAGGATATGGATTAATATTTTTGCAAAAGTATGATTTCCAATATCTGCATCAAGTAACATGTATGTCACAGGTGCACAACACTGGGATAAAACTGATTACATAATAGGAAACAGAAGATAGAGAAGTGCAATAACATCAGACAGAATACTTCCAGGGACAGATTGTGGACCAACCATGAATAAAAGAAAGGAGATATACCAGCAAGATTTGATTTGGAGGGTCAGGGCCATGGTGGCCCTGGTGGAGGCTTCAGGTGGACATTAAAGATGTCTTTAAGCAGATCAGAGAAATCACATGAAGACTTACAGTTAAAGTAGGAATATTCAAATGTAGTTACAGAAGAGATCTAATACAGACAAATGAAATTAAAGAAAGGTGGAAAGATTAAACTGAAGTCTTTTACAAACAGGATAATAGAATAATAGAAATATTTCCAGAAATAGAATATATTCAGGAACCAATTCAACTAGAAAGTGAAATACAATAGGAAAGAAACAAGCTGTAAAATAGAAAAGCACAAGATGGACATGAAATACCTAGTGAAATATTTAAGGCTGCAGGAGAAGAGGCAGTTAAACTGGTAATGCCTCCATATAAAAAGATATGGAATAAAACTATATGGCCCAGAGAGGGGGGAAAATCAATATCTATACTAAAGGACAGTGATGCAAATGAACATGCTACTTACAGAATCATTGCACTCATTTCTCAAGCAAACAAAATAATGCTTACTATTTTGCAAAGAAGAATAGAGATATACGTAAAGAAAGAAATGGTAATTGATCAGGCAGATTTCAGTAAGGGCAGAGGAATCCATTTGATAGCTTACATAAGATGGATAATGAAGAGAGCAAGAAAATATGAGGATGTTTGCCATTATTTATTGACTGTAGCATGGCCTTTGATTCTATAGATCTTGCCAGAATGTGGAATACGTTAAAGCTAACTGGTTTGCTAGAACACCTGCTTATTCTTCTGAGGTACCTTTACAAGGAACAAGATGCTACTATAAGGGTTTAATTTTGAGAAACAGAGTGGTTTAGAAAAGGAAAGTGAGTAAAATAAGGATATTGTTCTCATATCAGCTTAATTTATACAGCAAATATATGAATGGCAGGACTGGAAGTGATGACAGCTGGACCAAAATAAGGAATGAACCCCTAACAATATGAGATCTACAGATGACATCAGCTTTTGTTAACTTAAAGTAAAGAATATATAGAATAGTTCATTGTGAAAATTAAAATGAAAAGTGAAAGATCTAGGTTAAATATTAAGAAGACAAAGGTAATGTCAACCAGCCTCTTTCGTGAACTTGTAATTTATGGTAAAGAAGTGATGGTGGGCTCACAATAGATAAAGAGGGACAATGTACTGGAAAAGTAAAAGAAGAGATTAATCTCAGGAGGAAAGTCAGGAACAAAAGTAGACAAGATCATGAAGAATATTTCTATTACAATGAAGATCAGAATAGTTACATCTATGGTCTTTCCAATAATAACATATGTCTGGACATTAAGATACAGCATAGAAAAGAAAATAGCTACATATAAGTTATGGATTTAGAGACTGGTACTATCATGGACTGAAAGAAGAAGCAATCAATGAATCATGGATCAGATAAAGTTTCTTAAAACAGTGATCAGCAAGCATAAACTCACATATTATGGACATATGATGCAAGGAGATGATGGGCTAGAAAAAAAAATAACATGCTGAGCAAAGTAGAAGAAGAAATTAGATGAGGTGGGTAGTCGTCGTCGTCATCATCATCATCCAGGACTATCTTAGAAGAGCTATAGGTTATTGCTGGAGACATGCCAAACATTTATCCTTACAACTTAGAAGGTATGTTGAGACCTAGAGTTTCCCAGGCACTACTAAACATGTAAATAACCAACCCCCTCATTGCATAGACCATAAGAAGCATAAATCAGAGTTTCCATTAAGATGATGAGAATTGGGAAGAAAAAGCCACAAATTTAAACTTGAAATAGTGTAAGAAGTTAGCACCACTCTGAACTATCAGAAAGCAATTACCTGTTTGAAGTGGTTTGAATCCTAATGAAGAACGAAGTTTTTATATTAGTTGAGTGTCTAAAAGTTCAGTCTAGGCTAAGCCAGTCAAAAGGGAGGGAAGTGGCTGAAGGCAACCATGCAAACATCTGACCTTGACTCAATGGAATCTCACTATACTTTTGCCATTGTTATGTATTTTCCCCTTAAAATTGAAGGTAATCTATTAAAGTACATACACACAAATCAGTTGATTTGCTATAAATAGAACACTAGAAAAAAGGGGAAACATATGGGATGTAAAATGTAAATAGATCAGTTTCTGAAATTTAACTTGACATACAAGTCATGAATACATCTTAAATGTGTACTATCATGGAAATAATAATAATAACAACAACAGCAGCAGCAGCAGCAGCAGCAGCAGCAGCAGCCAAAATGGAAGATCAGGTTAGAAAATAAGATCAGCATGCTAAGATCAGATGCAAGCAAGCTAGAATAGCTGAAAGAAAAGAAGCTGAAGAACAAGAAGACCAAAGAATACCTGATCAAGAAATATCACTTAGAAACAAGGAATATCAAAGTAGCATTGGAAATAATAAAGCCAAGAAGATCAGCATATATGAAGCTCAAATTGCACACTATAGGCAGAAACTCCAATTTCAGTCAAATAAGAAACGTTTCTACCAATCCATCAATGGAGAGACTGCAATAAACCAGTCAACACCTGACAAAGAAGAAACAGTGCAGTTCCGGGCACAGCTATGGGGCAACCCAAAGAAAAACAACAAGAATGCAGCTTGGATAAAGGTGAATAAGAATAAAAAAGAAACTGAAATGAAAGAACTTGTAACAGCAGAAATGGTAGAGAAAAGGGCAAGGGACATCAAGAATTGGTCAGCACCAGGTGAAGATGAACTGCATGGTTTTTAGTTGAAACACCTGACTGCTCTGCACCCACTCATTGCCAAGCAGTTTAACAACATACTTCAAGGAGGTGAAATTGAAGATTGGTTAACATCTCGCAAAACCTACCTGATAATGAAAGATCCAGCAAAAGGAGCAACACCAGGCAACTACAGGCCAATTATCTGCTTGCCAAGAACTTTCAAATTGCTAACTGGTGTTGTAGCTGATGCAGTCCAACAGTGTCTAGTTGAAAACAAGCTCTTTCCACCTAAGCAGAAAGGAAACCACCCAAACTGCAGAGGGACAAAAGATCAGCTCCTAATTGACAAGATGATTTTGGAAAACTGTAAGAGAAGGAAGACCAACTTGAATGTAGCTTGGATTGATTACAACAAAGTATTTGACCCCCTGCCACATGACTGGATAATCAAGTGCCTAGAAATAACAGGAGACAGTAGAAACATCAGAAGTTTTGTGCAAAGATCAATGGCACAATGGAAGACACAGTTGATGGTCAATGGTGATAGACTGGGAGAGGTTAACATCAAGAGAGGAATCTTTCAGGGAGACTCACTATCACCATTACTGTTTATCACTGCGTTGATTCCTCTGTCATCAATACTGAACAAGTCAGGCCATGGCTATCAAACATCAAAAACATCTGCCAGGTAAGGATAGGATAGAATAGAATAGAATAGAATAGAATAGAATAGAATAGAATAGAATAGAATAGAATAGAATAGAATAGAATAGAATAGAATAGAATAGAATAGAATAGAATAGAATAATAACTTTATTGTCATTCCACTGTACACTATACACCAAGTGCATAATAAATTCCATTGGAATTGGCTTACAATCATACACTAAAATATAATTGAGATACCTAAGCTATTATAAAATATACATTCTATACATTTGATATTAAACATTCAGACATCTAATAGCCTGGGGGACAAACCTATTTCCTAATCTGGCTGTTCTACATTGGATACAGTGGAACCTCCTTTACATGGACGATCTGAAGTTGTATGGAAAAATACCATCTGAAATGGAATCACTGCTCAACACTGTCCAAATATACAGCCAAGATATTTCAATGGAGTTTGGGCTGGACAAATGTGCCACCCTCACCATCAATAGGGGAAAAATAGTGAAAACTGAAGTTAGTACACCATGAAGGCTTACTATATACTGAAGAGACCAAACTGGCCTACAAGATAGACCAAATGAAGAATAGAAAAGAGGCATGATAAGGCAAAGTATTACATGGCCAATACAAACACACACACACAAAACCTGGCAGGCAAAGCAGATAACAAGACCTGGCAATGGCTAAGAGCAGGAAAGTTGAAGAAAGAGACAGAGGGGCTAATTCTGGCTGCACAAGACCAAGCCTTGAGAACAAATGCATACAAAGCCAGAATTGAGAAGACAGCAACAGACAGCAAATGCCGCCTCTGCAAAGAAGCCAAAGAAACAATGGACCACCTAGTTAGCTGTTGCAAGAAGATCACACAGACTGACTACAGACAATTGCATGACAAAATAGCAACAATGGTGCTTTGGAATATTTGCAAGAAACGCCATTTGCCTGCAAGCAAGAATTTAAATTTATATGCCGCCTGACTCCCAGCAACTCTGGGTGGTTTGCAATTGTTAAAAGCACTGAAAAAAATTAAAAAATTTAATTAAATTTTAAAAAAACCAAAAACACACACAAAAAAGCCCAGAACAATAGAAAAGTACAGTGGTACCTCAAGATACGAACGCCCCATCTTACGAAAATTTCAAGATACGACCAGCTCCGGCCGCAAAAATTTACCTCAACATGCGAACTCCGCCTCAAGCTACGAACCGGATCCGCGGCCATTTGCCCTGCTGCCACGTGGTCGCGGCTTCCAAGAGGAAGTGCTAATGAAATCTGAGCGCGCGGGGGGGGGGAGCTCCCGCTCCCGGCTGTGCGTGCGCGCTGATATTGCTTTCACTGTGCTTTTGTCGCTATGGAGAAAGGAAAAAGGAAAAGCCATTTGCCCTGCTGCCACATGGTCGCGGCTTCCTGTGGGCGAGATCGCGGTAGCAAGGAGGCGTTCGGTGAGGCTTGTGGTGTGTTTTGTGGCGTTTGGAAGGTTTTTGGTGTGCTTGTCAGCATGGCTCCAAAGAAAATGCAGAGCGGGCGTGGCAAGAATAAGGCTTTGCAGCTAAGAGGCAAAGAAGAGAGGAAACCCCTGAAGGAGATCTCCCCGAAGTCCCTTTGGAGGGGGACTCTCCCTCCAAACAATAACTGCCTCCCCACCCCATTCTCCCTCTTCATACTGTGCTTTTTTTCATGTTTTTGTGGTTTAAAAATAAAATGCATATGTTTCAGAACTGTTTGTATTTACATTGAACCTTATGGGGAAATTTGCTCTTTCCTTTGGCCATAGCCCTTGGCCTGGTGATTGCTTTCACTGTGCTTTTGTCGCTATGGAGAAAGGAAAGAGTGCGGAGGAATCAGTGGGGGGGGGAAGCTCCCGCTCCCGGCTGTGCGTGCGCGCGACATAAGCCTTCCCCTCCATTGCTTTCAGTGTGCTTTTGTCGCGCGCGCCAAGGGCTATGCACAGAGGAAAGAGCGCAGAATTAAGAAGAATCAGCACGGGGGTGGGGAAGCTCCCGCTCCGCTGTGCGCACTACATAAGCCTTTCCCCCCATTGCTTTCACTGTGCTTTTGTCGCGCGTGCCAAGGGCTATGCACAGAGGAAAGAGTGCGGAATTAAGAAGAATCAGCACGGGGAGTGGGGGGGAAGCTCCCGCTCCCGGCTGTGCGCGCTGGAGCCTTTCTCAGATTTCATTAGCACTTCCTTTTTCTGCGCTAGGGCTGACTAAAGCGCGCCTGGGGAATTTTGTAGCCGTGCAACGCCGGCTGACACATTGAACCTTATGGGGACATGTGCTTCAGGATGCGACCAAATTCGGAGGGCGGATTAGCCGTATTTACATTGAACCCTATGGGAAAATGTGCTTCAGGATGCGACCAATTCGACTGGCGATCAGAGTCACGGAACGGATTAAATTCGTATCTTGAGGTACCACTGTACAAGGATGGCAAAGAAAAGAAATCCAGAGGGGAACATAAAGGAAGAAAAGGTGTCAGTTGTCCTCACCAAAGGTCTGGGCAAAGAGCCAGGTCTTTAGGGCCCTTTGAAATATCAGTAAGGTGGGAGCCATTTGAATTGCAGGGGGAACCTCATTCCAGAGGGCAGGTGCAGCCACAGAGAACACACACTTCCAGGGTCCAAAGAGATGGCATTGTGTAATCGATGGAACCCAGAGTGCGTCAATCCTGGGCAGAAACTAAGGGAGACAGGCGGTCCCCGAAGTAACTAGGCCCTATGCCATATTTTTCATTTGTCAACTTTTTAAAAAATTCTAACAGATCTTTAGAAAGTTTCTGACAGTTTTAGTATTTCAGTGACAAATGAAGTGAGAATCCAAATCATGCTAAATTCTCAAGAGAATAACATATGGCTGGTGAGTTGTACTCAGGAGAATAAGAAACATTGTAGCTGAACTAAAAAGAAAAATAATTGGGAGGCAAAACATCTTTTTCATACACGTGTAGGAAAAAACAACAACAGGCACACCTGCATGCACAATAAATTAAATGTTAGAAAAACAAGCAGCACAATATAAAATATTTACTTTTGTTCTAGAAAAAGGGAAAAAGAAGAAAAGAAGACAATACCACAAGTCCATGGGTTTTTAAAAGGCAATTAGGACTCTTATGAGTGAAGAATCCAGTGAAATAAATATCTAAAGCAGTACAAAAATGCTGCAATTTTTCTGTTTTGGTGAAGATCCCTGTCCACTTATGTTTTCCAGACCTACCACGTTTGGTATTTTCATTTAATTTAATTATGTAGTAGCTGAGGACCCTCAACTCTTCTGTATATGATATGGAAAATTTGTGCTCTTAAAGCTCAATGTATTTTGTAATCATGATACATTATAATAATAGACATATACAGTTTGTTTCTAATATCTTCATTCCATTATTATCAACAACAGAATAATCTATTAAATTCAAGAAAATAAAATTAGGTTTTCCACACCACACACCCACTTGGAGCTGGGGAGAATTAAAATTATGCAATTCTGAATTACAGTTCATTCAGTTTAAAAAATCCTTTTTTTTTTAATTGCTTTTCCCTGCAACATAAAACCTATTGTTATTTCTCAGGTTTCCACAGGACTGAAGACGTCTCTGCGAATGAACAGAGACAACGACCACTGTGAAGAATGAAAGACCAGTGAGTAGACTGGTCCTTCGAAGCTCTCTGGAGAAGAAGAGAATGGGAGATTGCCCATGAGTGTTCTGAATGGCAGCTTCTCATGAGGAGACTGTACAACAGCAATCTTCCATGGGTTTGCATGCCAAGAGCTGAGGGAGACATCTTTGCTCTCAGAAGCAGTGAAGCCTTTAGTAAGGACACTGAGCCAGCCAAACTCACTTTCTAATAACATCCAGGAATGTTCAATTTAACCACTTTATGGATATTAGTGACCTTCAAAATGGCAAGCTTAATTTGACACCTGGTGAATGTTACCTTCTTCTTTGGTTTTAAGAAATTTTAAACAGAGACTTAAGAATTTAAAATAATATACAATTGGCAGAAAGCAATAATTATAATAATAATTATAATAGTTAGAAGAAGAAGAAGAAGAAAAAGGATTTTGATTTAAGAAAGTTTTAAATGTATTGAGACACCAGTCAGAGTTGGAATTTTGGTTATTTTTGCTCTAAGATTTGATAAACATATATATAATTAAATAATATACTGTAGGAAACAACGGAAAGGAACAGAATTAAAACCGTATTAGGAACTGAGGCTTGATGAAGGTTGCAAAAGGACACTAGAGGGAACTAAAGGACTAGTCAGAAAAGAGTTAAAATGGCTAAGCCGGCTATAACTTTTTCTTATCTTAAAGAGTTTTTTTTATAACTGGACTGAGATATTAATGCAATATCTAAGTACAATATCTAACTATAATCTCAGAAATGATACAGATTTCAATGGATAATTTTTAGAAGATGATAAGAAAAACTTAAAAAAACTTTTACCTGACACAGACATTATAGAGTGTGAAGGCATGGAAAACAACAAAATTGAGATTACCAAAATTGGAATACAAAAGACAAATCAAGAAAAGGATCTGGACATGGAATAGCTGTGACAGAAATCCTGGAAGATGCCTCTTTATGGGATTTACAAAGTAGGCCAGTGAAAGCTTTGAAGACTCCTCTTGAATGCCGAAGAGTGGTGAAAGATCAAATCTTGCGATGCCATTGGAATGATTTAAAGATCAAGACTGTGAAGAGCAAAAAGAAGGACTATAAAGTTGGACTATTTGATCAGGGATAAACTATTTTTTATATATATATATATTTCTGGTAACTCCTAATGGACGTTTTGCTGAACCAGGACTGAAAAAAATGACAATTTCTGGATTGTGTATAGATAAAAGTTCGGCTATGGGAAGAAAAGTTTTTTTTATTTGTAACTTTAAAAGAGGGTGAAAAGTTATTACCTTATGCTCGGTGTGGTAAAGGTTGGAAGCCACTTCTTTTTATTGTCTTTGTTGCCTTTTTCTTTTCCCTTCTACATTTTTTCTTTTCCTTTTCCTTTTCCTTTTTTCTGCACCTTCTGAACTTTTCTTTTTCCTTTTTCTTGTAGTTTACTTTGTATTAATTTTTACTATGTCTGTTAAAAACATCAATAAAATTACACATATACAAAAAAAAAAAACAACAACTATTGTTATTTCTCCTTTTTGGTTTTGTTTTCACATCTATCAATGCTAGTTCCCCCGAGAGACATCCTATATGCAATGGATGCTCCTCCACTTTCTTTTCAAGCATCCCAGCTGTTTGCATACTATTATGTCTGGATGGTATTTCAAATAATGCCTTAGATAAATGCAGAGAACAAAGTCTGTGGCAGGTCTATAATATCTCATTAGAAGCAGGGAAAACACATGTAGCAGCTTAAAGCGCAGTGGCAAATTGAATCAGAAATACATACTTACTGAGAGAATTGTGTTTGATCTCCTTAACTATCATCCATGGTGCACTGCAGTAAAAGCACCTCTTCCCCCTGAATTATTTCAGCTTGTAGAACTGAAGATAGAAGAAGAGAAATATCAAGTGAGAAAGGAAGCAAAGCAATTTAATTTGTCTCATTCACTTAGATAAATTTGATAAATGCTGTCTCACTGGACAACAGAATATTTCAGCAATCCAAACAAGACAATCTGTGGCATCTCCTGTATCTGTACCACTTTTCTGACAGCAAGAATTCAGAGCAGAGGGCCTAAGTATATTTTAGAAATAGTGAATACTTATTTCTTGTTGTTTTGGAACAACAAGCTTACTGAAGTTATACTGATGTCAATGAGAATCAGGGTGGTATCGTCTTTAAGATATTAGACCAGAACCAGGAAGACCCTCAGCTATGAAAACTCAGTTGGTGATTTGGGCTAGTCATTCTTTCAGCCTAGTCAACCTCACAGAGTTATTGTTGTGGCAATAACGTTCAATCCTCTTGAGTTCTTGGAGGGAAGGTGCCCTACCAATGGTGATTGGAGTCCTTGGAGCAATACCTAAAGGACTCCCTCGATATTTGGCAATTTTGAATTTCTTGGACATGAACATCCCAACTTTACAAAATATACACTGCTTGGAGCTGCCTATATCCTCAGACACTACCTTAATAAGTCTTAGGTTCTTGGTTAGGACTTATTAATTAATTATTAAGTTTTCATCAGTCTTTGTCTGTGAATCAAATTGTAGATGATGATGATGATGATGATGATGATGATGATACAGTAAAACTCAAGACATTCATGCCTTTATGTGTTGATTTGATTGGTCCTAATAAAAGTGTTACCCAGCTATTATTCTGAATGGATTTTAGAAAAGAAACTTTGTGTCATAACAGAAACTATTGATGCATATGGGAGTAGCATGGCTTTCTTTTTTCTTTTTTTTTTTGTAGCAAAGAAGAAAATCTCCTGGGAAAGTGAACAAAATCTTGCAGTTGCAGTAATTTGGGATAGTAAGAGATGTGTTGCATACATAGATTTTAGGACAGAAACAGAGTAGATGCTGGGAAACAAGTAAAAATCACCTCTTGCTTTTGACCAGGGAGGTAACAAATCTAAATCTTTATCACAACAGACACTGAGAAGGGGCTGCAACGGGGTCTATTGATTACATTACACCAAAAAGTACATTCTTCTTTTCTGAGGTGTGACTGGCTCCCTCCTATGACCCTCTTAACAGTAAGCCAGTACAAGTCAATGCAGAGGAGAATTGCACATGTTTTCAGACAGCCTCCTTCAATATCTTTTGTGGTCCCCTCCCTTTAAAGTATCTCCACTTGAATTCCTCAATAAAAACTACCTCTGTAGCAAACAGCAGCATTTCTCTCTCCTTGCTGCTGCGTGCAGTGTGTTACAGCAATAAAGCTATAGTTATGGCTGATGAAGCACCCCCATTACATCTCCCAGGTTTGAATTCTTTTGTAAAATAATTACCCACTGGACTTTCTCATGCTTGTTTCAACCCAAAGGTGAGAATTTCAGGGAGGGGAAATCATCATAAAAAACCATTTGGGCATTTTATGAGAGACTGTAGGCTGGGAAATAACAACCAGTGTTCTTTGCTGGCAAAGAAACATTTCACATGCTTTATTTGGGCTTAGGGATGTAAAAAAAATAATATAATTTTATTTTATTTTATTCTATTTCCTCTCTCTCTCTCTCTCTCTCTCTCTCTCTCTGTCTAGCAATTATTCCAAACTGTGCTTTTAACACAGTGAAAGACATTTTATTTAGAAATAATAATAAAAAAAGCTTTTGAAAATGGTTTCATATGAGCAGATAACCGGTTTCCCTCCCCACCCCCCACCCCCTACCCCCTACATTGCAGCATACTTAAGGATTCCACAGCACACTTAAAAACAAAGTCCAGTAACATTTTCTTAAAGTCATTTGGCTTGCATGACTAAGGGTTCTGCATTCACAACTGCACTGGGGCCAAAATGTTAACGGAACCTGGCATGTGTGCAGGGGACATGTTTATAAGATGTTTTCACAGTGGCCTTGACTTCGTGCTTTTAATAAACTGTATTATATTTTATCTTTTGTTCTCCACCCAAAGTTCCATTGGGTAGATGAGAAGCTATATGAATGTGTTAAATCAATAAAAATGCAGAATAATCACTTCATTTTAAGTGATTTTCACTTTTGAAAAGTGTTTATGGAGTTGGTTTTTTCATACAAGGCAATCATTTAATATAGCACATTGTAACAATGAACATGTATGGATAAAACAACAAGAGAATTAGTAGCCCTTGTCAAATTCATAGACTAGTTTCCAATTTCCCTCAGGTGCCCCATAATTAGAATAAGTCTTTAATTTCCAGATTTATTACATAATGAATTACTTCAGTGTATAGCTTAAAGTAAGTGTGAACCATATATGGCAATCTGTGGTCCACGCATGGCCATAGCATTGCGTTTTTAAGTGCAAGACATACCTAGAGTGAGTTATGAGTGGGGATGGGAGTGCTTTTCAGTGGCAAAATGGGTGTAAGATACCATTTACCCCTTAATCCTGCTGCTTCACATAAAACACTGAATTAAATACTACTTGCAGGTCCTCAGTTTTGTTATATGCTCCCCTGGGCACTTTCCTTCATGCCAGGGCGGAAACTTTCCCAGAGACAAACCTTCTGGACACAAGGTGAGGTTTTTTAATGTTTATTACAATAAACGGGGAGAATCTGCACAATCGGATTTGATCTCCGAGGAGCCAGGTCCTGCCCCCTCCCTTTTATACCCGGCTAGCGTGCCCGCCATCCCTTCCTCGTTTCCCCATTGGATGAGGTACTCAGAGGTTACATTCTTCGTGACCGCCTCTGTGACGTTTCCTAGCTCCTCCCATTACATACATCGCATGTTCATTATAATTAGCTCATTACTTAAACGGGGTGTGTCAGTTACTATTCATGAGGTGATTGCTCATGCGTATTCTGGTCTTCAAGGTCATGAGTTCATCCATTTACGGTTACCTCAGAAAATTTAAAAAAAAACCACTCCAAGCTTGCCCTTGCCTTTGGATACATCACCCCACTTCTCTCAGTTTCTTTTTCAGAGATGAGATCAAAATTCAGCAATGCCCATTTAGCAAATCCCCCTGCATGTTAAGCAGCCTGAAGGGGGGATTGGGCAAATCAAAATCGTCTTAAATTTGTCAATAGATTTTAGGGGAAGGGCTACTTTGGAAAAAAAAATCTCAAAGAGGAGATGCTACACAAGCGGTATGGCAGGGAAGATGTCAGGTTTGGCAGAAAGAATTAGGATGTAAGCAAGATGTTTGTGTGCACATGAGTATATGTGTGCTTCCCTCTTCTTCCTCTTGAAACAGGTGGCAACTTCCAAGGTTTGCTGTATTAATGGAAAGACATCCCATTTTCCCTTCAGGCTCTCTGAGCTAGCTTCCTTGGGGACTGAACTCTTGAAGAGTTTATACCCACATTCTGCTCACAGGGAATCTGAAATCTAACAGTATCTGCCAATGCTGGGCTGTCAAACATTCTCATTGGCAGCTAAAATTGATACAGATAGAAGTACTAACTGGCCAAAATTAAATCAGTTTGGCAAAGGTTTTTTTTTAAAAAAAACCTATCTCTTTTTATTAAAAAAATGCTTATAGTCATTATGCTTATATACAGTACTGTAAGTAAATTCAGTCATGTGGAGGACATGATCAGTTAACAGAAATTGAAATTCTAAGAATACATTCCTAGCAAAAATGAAAATACAAATTTATTTATTTATTATTAAATGTATACGCCACCCATCTCCCCAGAGGGTGACTCTGGGCGGCTTACAATTAAAAAGCAAGACAATAAAATGATAAAAATACAAATACCCCCCAATTAAAACACAAATAACAAATCTATAAAATCAATATACAAACACAAAATACAAATGGCTTCACTAAATCTAAAACTGGCTTCTGAAATTCATCCAATTATTTATGGCCATACAACAGAGCAGAGAATGAAAGCTATTTAATAAATCCCATTTCAATAGATTTATTCTTGTTCTGTCTGGGACTGTGGCTTATTATCTTTAGTGATCCAAACAGGGTCTTGCATACTTAAAAATTATCAGTCCTTCAGATGTAGAGGATCTTTTTAAATCAGCCTTTTTTTCTCCAGGCTTCCACTCATGTTAGGAAAATAGTGACTGTTTTAAAGAAACCAGCTCAATAATATACCATTTTTAATGCAACTTAAAACAACCACATCCTTTTTTAGGCTCCCATGGAAGTCTGAAAAAATATGTGCTGCTTTAAAAGGTCCTGCTCCCAGGTACTCTGAAACAAAGCTTCTGACTCATTTTCAAAGCATGTACAACTTTATTTCTGAAAATAGGCTAAAAACATGGTCAGCTAGAAATGGAGGATTGATTCCTATATCCCAAATGTAGTTAATGGAATAATTCTGAATTAGAGCAAGGTCAGATTAATTAGAAATAGTCTAAACATTATGCATTACCAAAACCTTGGTTGAGTGAGAACATGGATGTTGCCCTCTCTAAGATTTGCTTTCCTGGGTTTTGGGTCTTTCAAAAACTTAAACACCTGGAAAGGAAGGTGGTGATGCTGTGAATGCCTTTATATTAAGCTAGGTTGCAGGCTTGGTGTTAGGCAACTTCAACTTCCATGTTCTTGAGGCTAGCTCAGTCAGAGTTCAAGAGTTTACAGCTTCCATAGAAATCATAGGTTTGTTCCAAATTATCTCAGGCCATACAGGTAACTGTACTTTGGACTGTGCTTTTGTTTCAAAGCAGATGTATAATGATCTGGACGAGGAGAGCATTTCCATCTGTCCTTTTTCGTGGTCAGATCACTTACTAGTCTAGATGATATTGAGGGTCATCTGGGCCATTCACTGGATGAACAGGCCATTTAAAATGGTCTACCCCAAGCACCTCAGGGAACAGGAGGGTTTCCATAGGTGCTTGCTTTCCAGTTTTTCAAGTGATATTATGTGCAGTTCTGCTGTGGTCACTGGCAACAGAAGGTGATGCATGCACTTGATGTGATTGCACTGAGAGGTCTCTCTCTCTCTCTCTGTGTTGGCCAAGCCCAGAAGGCTCCTTAGTCTACTAAGAACCTCTGAGAGAAGAAGTAGCAGAAGAGATATCTAGGGTGTCAGTGAAAGAACATGAAAAGTGAATCTAACTGAGCATGAATATGAACTCAGGTTTGAGCTTAAACCATGACAATAAGGGAAGTGAAGTATCATTAGTTCTCTGTCAGCCAGCAGCCTTGTTTAGGGTGGCCATCTCCCTTCTAGGAGGAAGCAGAAGATAAATCTCCTGCTCAGGTGCTCTAATTAGTTAGCCCAGGATTTCGCAATAAAGATGCCAAGATTGACCAAGTCCACCCAAGGCATGGGTTGAGTGGTGACTGAGGACATGACTTGCCATCTTATCTGAGATGCCTTCTGGCCTGTAGACTCTGAAGAAGTACATAGAGTGGAATTTCAACTGGTTTTAGGCTTTATCCATGCTCTGCTTGGCTCCCAAGGAGTGGGGAGGACACGATGGAAATGGTTAACATGTCTCCAGGAAGGATTCTATCAGCCTTGAAGGAAACTGCAGTATACCTCTTCATCCCATCAGTATAGGTCAACTATAATCCTAACTCTAATCTCCCCTTCTTCGGGAAGTAGTTAAGGTGCAACTACAAAACCCTCCTCCTCCTCCTCCTCCTCCTCCTCCTCTTCCTCTTCTTCCTTTGAGTCAGTTTTTGACTCCTGGCAACTGCTTGGACAAGT
Organism: Liasis olivaceus; assembly: GCA_030867105.1. Taxonomy (NCBI): domain Eukaryota; kingdom Metazoa; phylum Chordata; class Lepidosauria; order Squamata; family Pythonidae; genus Liasis; species Liasis olivaceus. The sequence goes on along the minus strand of CM061349.1, from coordinate 117,419,184 downwards.
GCCTGCAGGTTTTTTGGCAAGTGGTTTGCCCTTGCCTGCTTCCTAGGCCTGAGAGAGAGTGACTGGCCCAAGATCACCCAACTGGCTTTGTGCCTAAAGTGGGACTAGAAATCATGATCTCCCTGTTTCTAGCCTGATGCCTTAACCACTACACCAAACTGGCTCTCACAGAACACACTAGAAGAAATGAATGATCTGAACCCTTTTCAGTCAGAGTTCAGGCCTGGGTTTGTGATGGAGACAACATTTTATGGAAATCCTTAGTGAGGAAGTGTTTCCCTCTTGCTCTCTTTAAATCTTTCAATAGGCTTTGATACCATCAGTCATGTTTGAACCACTTGCAGGGGTTGGGGATTGTAGGCACTATTTTGCAATGATTTTGTTCTTTCTTTAGCGGGTGGATTCTGTTGTGGGGGAAGACACAGCAGTTGGAAGCTATGAGGATCTGGGTAGGATGAAACAGACTGAAGTTGAACTCAAGCAAGATGGAGTTGTTATTTGTCCTTTGAGGTTCTCTGATGTCTCCAGTATTATCTCTTGAAAGGGTACCACTGCCCTTGAAATAGCAAGTCTGTGACTTGAAGTCCTTCTTGACTCATGGTTACTAATCAGTTAAGGATATGGAGGCCGTGGCCAAGGGGCCTCTGTGCAGCTCAGGTTGGTGTGACAGTTGTGGCTGAACACGGGGTGCAAAGTCCTTGAGGTAGTCACTAATACCCTCATGACTACTGCATGAGACATCTAAACTACTGCAATAGACTTTATATAGGGCTACCTTTGAAGATTACTCAGAAGCTTCAGCTGATCCAGAATGCAGTAACCTGGTTCTTGGCCGGTACAGGCCAAAAGGAGTACATGACATCTGTGCTCTGGGTGCTGCACTGGATTCCCATATGCTTCTGAGTGCAATTCAAAGTACTGGTTTAAACTTTAAAGCTCTATGGCTAGGCAGTGAGATACGTGCAGGAAAGTCTTCCATGGTCAGTTTTGATCTACCTAATAAATTCTGGAAGTATCTGCTAATGTTCCCTTCCAAAATGAAAGGGTTGCAGGTGGGCAGACACTGATTTTCGGTTGCTGTGCCTGCACTCTGGATTAGTCTTTTCCTGGAAATTCAATCAGCTTTCACTTCGTTGGCTTTCTGCAAGCTATTAAAATAAAATTATTATGGAACACATTTGGAGTACGAAGTACCACCATTCTCTTTATTGGTTCTGTAATTGTTTATATGTTTACTGCTGACTGCTTATCTTCATTTTGTTTTATCTGTGTATTATGGATATTTTATTGTTCTGCTTTGTATTGTAATTTTTATTTCTATTATACCACGGATATTTTATTGTATTGATTATCAGTGTACTATAAACTGATGAGAATGTCCTTCATTGTGGGGGTATACATTGAATAAACAGACAAACAAGGATTTTGGGGTCTAAAAGAGGGGAGACTGGTGTCAAACACCCACTCAGCCATGAAGTTCACTCGCTAACCTTATACACGTTTGTCACAGGGTATGTGCATATAATCTGGGGAAATGATTGGAATTCAGTACAAAATAGCACTCCAATATTTTTCTTTATCCAAGATAAAGCAGACACTAGAGAACAGCAAAACATTTCCGTTCCTATGTCTGCAAGCATAACTTATTGCATTGCATACCATTGTGAATGATTTATCCCTTCTCCCTAGCCTTAGTTGATAAAACAGGAAAACTGTCTTTAAAACACAGCAAGAACATTTTTGTTATTTGCAACTCAAGATTTCAGCATCAAACAACTCTAGCCCCCTCTAACCTAAGCAGGTTATGATATAGGCTTAGCACGTGTGCACTACTCTATTCCTCACCCTTCCTTGTCTAGAGCCAAGGAAGGGCTTATGCAATCTCTGTCTCAGATAATCTGGCAACTGACCTTTTTCTAGCTAATAGACTTTGTGTCATCTTCTGGAACTCCACCATGGTCTCTGCATTGTTGATGTACTGTCCCTTAGCACTTTTCTGGTCTTCAGCACATTTCTCTGGATTATGCCAACAACCCTCTTCAGCAGGACAATCACTGCACAACCCAACTCAGGTTTAACAGGCCACATTGTTGCTTATTAAAATCAACAAATGGTTCTCAACAGCTACTGCTGTTTATCCTTTTTAATTGCCAGTGTCAGCCATTTTCCAAACCACCATTCCAGTTCTGTGAGATGTTTTTTAAGACTTCCCCCTTGACTCATTCCTGTAGCCCCTCCTTCTGTTTCCTGTGAGATTGCCTCTCCTATGGGGAACTAAAGCGATTCCTACTCTCAGCTCCTTTTCCTTCTCCTTCCTTATCAGCAAAGCTAAGCAAAAATTGGTGCTGAAACATTTGTCTGGATTAGAGCATGGAAGTCTGAATATGTGATGAGCCAGCACGTCACAAAGTCACTTTTTCAAAGGTCAACTTTTACATCTTAGAATTGTTGTCAGGACAATGGACTGGAATATTATATATAAAATAAAAATGTAAAAAATACGATTTTCTGAGAAATTTAGGCAACGATAATGTATTGCAATTTCCAAAAATTGGAACAAGTCAAACAATAACAATCAGGCTTTCTAACCAAATGGCACCTCTGTTTATGCTACGCAAGTATAGAGTTGTTCAGGTCATTCATGGTTAGTTGGAATAGTTTTTAACCACAAGATTGGTCGTGACAGACTAGTCATGGGATGGTTGTCTAACTTTTGGTCATATATAACCAGCTATAGGAAATGTTTGCATCAGCTGACTGAACAAAATTAGGTATTGTTCTGTTCAAGGCTAAATGGCATAATCAGAGTCTTTCAGTCAGGTAGAAGAAGGGTATAAAGTACTTAGCATAATAGTCAAGATCAAAAGCCAGGAGGTCACATGAATGGAACAAGGACAAAGCAGGAGCCAAGACATATTTGCAAAAAATAGGACTAAGATGTCAATCAGGATGATAAACACCAGAAAATAAATATATCTAGAGCTGATATACAGTGGAACCTCGGTTCACGAATTTAATTCATTCCGCAACTCTGGTCGCGACCCGAAATGGTCGCGACCGGAATCAAATTTTCCCATAAGGTTCAATGTAAATACAGTTAATCCGTTCCGACCCCAAATTTGGTCGCCAACCGATTTCTGTTCACGACCCGAGTCAAATTTCCCCATAAGGTTCAATGTAAATATGGTTAATCCGTTCTGAACCATGTTTTTTCTTAAAAAAACCACAAAAATATGACACAAAGTACAGTATGAAGAGAGAGAAAGCTAACCTTGCTCGGGAGGGAAAATGGCCGCGCTTCCTGCTTGGAGGGAGAGTCCCCTCCCTACAGGAAGTCACGACCACGTGACACGGGAGGGAAAATGGCCACGCTTCCTGCTTGGAGGGAAAGTCCCCTCCCTACAGGAAGTCGCGACCATGTGACACAGGAGGGAAAATGGCCGCGGATCCTGTTCGTCACCCGATCCGGCGTTTGCGACCGGAGGTAAATTTTTGCGGCCTGAGCTGGTCGTGACCCGAATTGTTCGTGAACAGATGCGTTCGTGAACCAAGGTTCCACTGTAATAGGATTGCTAGGAGAAGACACTTATTTTCCAGCAATCTGACTGAGACCTTAAAATATAAATATACAAAACTGGGACTTCACTTTTCCCTCCTCCATTTCACTTCATCTACTGAGATTAATTTCAGGATTATTTTCTTTTTCTTCATCATCTTTCCCTGCTAAACTATATGTTGAGGTTCTACCTCTAGCTGTCAATACATGTATGTCTTTGCTCACATACACTTGGAATCATTACAGAGGCTTCCATCTTCAGGTCAGAGAAAAACCCACCAGGAACGTGCTCAGCTGTTCTTAGAATCGTCAGCAATGCTGACTGAGCTTCTTTCTCTGATTCATACTGACTCTGGCCAAAGCTGAAAGCTTCCAGATTATCATCAGATGTTCTTTGAAACCACACTACTTCCCAAATAACATCTTCCTCCTTGTTCAGTTTGTCTAAATCAATCTGATTCATGTTACAAAGGGTTGAGTAGAGGTTTCCACATAACAAGGAGCCTTTATTTGACTTGATAAGTTCCATGTTCAATACAGCCAGAGTTATATTCTCCCATTCTCAGTTCCCTGGATTTCTGAAATATGGGAATGCTCCCTTTACTGCTTCTGTAAGCAGCAGATACGAGGTTTTTCATACAGTATTGTGGTTGCATTCTGTGATAAAAGCTTCTGTCAAAATTGCAAAACAAACAAACAAAACCTCATTCTCTTGTTGTTAACAGTAGTGCTTTGTGGCATAACATTTCAAGAAACCTCTATTTAGTTCATGGCTTTTTAGTTCTGCAACCATTTGGAAGTTTCACAACAATGTAATATACCCACCATTTTCACAGATAATGTTAAGCAGCATAACAGTGAATGAACAAAAAGTAACATGCACTTTAATAAGTGGATTCTTTAAAGTGGCAGCATGTTTTTTCAGAAGCTTTGGGGGGGGGGGGAATGGGCCCTTTCATGAGTAGCAGGGAGGTGTTGTGTTCACAGGAGGTCCAAATAGCTTCTTCCAAATGAGTTTTGAAATGTTCATAGCCCTGTTATTAGACTGCGGCCCAGTTTGATTTTTTTCAGTAAATAGTTTCTGGTTGAGCAGTGAGTGCTTCTGCTTCTTCTGCTAATTCCAAAACACCAGAGAGGATCCAGGGACTTTGAAGGTGAAAAGGAAACCAAACTAAGCAACCACCCTGAAATTACCATGCAGCAGCAGCAGATTTGTTGGAAGCTCTACAAATAAATATGCACAGTTTAAGAATAAGCTAGCTTGGGCACTTTTGACCCTTGGTTATGTAGCAAAGTGATGGTGTGGGACCTGCTATGGCAATCGGTGTGGCCTTTTGAAGAGGTACTAACTGCTGGAGGGCGTGTCCTCTAAATGCACCCATACTACAGAGCAAAAAGCAAGCAGAAGCATAGAGCCCTGTGCAAGGACACAATCATAAATAAATGTTCTGTATCTACATGGCTTCCTATCTATGGCTCTGCAGTCCACTCTCCTGGAGTTGAAGACTGCGCTTTGCCTACTATTTTTCCTTCAGAACCATCAAGCAAAGAGCCTTCTAGCATCAGACCTAGATGCCATTGATAATCTTCCAAGGAGATGGAAGACACTGCTTTCCATAGCTATTGTCTGGCTGACATATCAATTATCATCATTAATAAATGAAATGAAGAATTGCATTTTAGAAATTCTCAAATTTGGTGATCAAAACTTTTTGAGAAATGCTACATTTTTGTTACCTTTTTGCTTTAATTCAGGTTCTTATTTCTGCTATTTTCACTGGGTTAATGGTTCTCATATAGTTAAACTGGGCTGGGTAATTATATTGTACATCCATGCTCTAACTGATATACAAAATGTAAAATTTCTTACTTAAAGTAGTATTGATGAGAGAGTAGCAATGGCTGTTGCTGGGAACCCTGGCCCATTGATCAACAATTGAACTGCAGTAAGTGAAGTGTTAACATTGTACATCGCTGCTATTTGGAAAATGAACTGGTCAGTTTACCTCCCTGTTGCTCTTTGCAAGCCAAATAGAAAACCATTCTGGTGGTGTTAAATGTGGTGGAAAAATGAGGAAGTGGGAACGTGTGCAATTTTTACCCAAGCTTTTGACCTGAATGAGAGATATTAAGGAGCTGCATACAGTAGATGGAATGAACTCTTTTAATGCCTTCTGCATAAGTTGTTGAAAATCTAAAGCCAATGGGGCACAGATAGATTATTAAGAGAGTAGAACTGATGCCTGAGACTAATGTTTAAGTCTCAGCTTGAGACTTGAATTTGTTAGGATGACTTTAATTACACTGAATTCAAAAGGTTCAGATCCATGTTGTGAATCAGATACCCCACCCGCTTACAAGAAATATAACATTATTAACAATTATTTTTAAAACATATAAATTAGATCTGCCTGACTTCAAGGTGAGCATAGTTTCTTGCATTCATTTTGTGTGTTTGTGTGTGTGCTTGTGTGCCTTTGAGTCATTTTTGACTCCTGGCAACTCCCTGCACTAGTTCATGCAGTTTTCTTGGCAAGATTTTTGTCTTTTATATATATATAATTTTATTAAAAGATTTTAAAAAAGAAGTAAAAGTTAATGCAAACTAATAAAAAGTAAAAAGGAGAAAGCACTCAAAGGAAAGCTAAAAGGCAAGAAAGGAAAAAAGAAAGAAAAAACAGATATAAAGAAGTGGTTTCTGATCTTCTTTACAGCAGTTATAAGTACAATTATAAATTTACCACTTTCTCTAAAATTACATGTCTCTCTTTTTTCTATAATGTATCCTATCTAATCATCAAAACCATAAATTCATGTTTTCTGTTTTCCACAAAAAGTCCATAAGGGGTTTCCAGTGAGCAATAAATGTAGATATTGTCTTTTCTCTGATCAAAGAAGTCAATGTCAGCATCTCAGCTCCATCACCTTCACCAACCATTCCTCCATTGTAGGTATTGCCGAGTCTTTCAATCTTCATGCATACAATAATCTTGTTGCAGTTATCATATACGAAAACAAAGTTCCATGCCTTTTTTCCAATTGTTTGTCCATCAGTCCTAAAAGAAAAACCTCTGGTCTCAATTGTACATTAACCTTTAAAATCCTCTGAATCAGTGTATGTATTGAATACAACATTTTCTTGCTTTTTACATGTCCACCAAGCAAGACAAAATGCCCCTTTTTGTTGTTCACATTTCCAACATGTCTTTGAAATCCCTTTATACATTCTAGACAATTTCTCTGGTGACATATACCAACAGTACATCATTTTGTAAAATTTCTCTTTAAGATTATAACATACAGTAGTGTAAATTTCAGTCCTTTCAACTGCATATTTTCCTCTTGTTCCATCTATACATTACAACCAAAAATTTTAGCCCACTTTATCATACGTTCTTTCACTTGTTCTTCAGTTTCAAATTTCAGTAGAAGTTTATACATTTTAGCAATTACATGTTCATCATTTATACACAATTCCATTTCAAACTCAGTCTTACAATGTTCAAAAACATAAAATCTTTTGTCTACTTTAAATCTTTCTAATAATTGTAAATAAGAAAACCATTGGTAACTATGTCCTTCTGTCATCAGTTCTTCTCTTGATTTTATTTTATATTCCCCTTGACAAAATTCTAGGATCTCACGATAAGTTAGCCACTTGTATTTACCTATCATTTCTCATCTATAAAATGCTTCTTGTGCTGAGAGCCACAAAGGTGTTTTTGAGCACAACCTGGTTTTTTATCTATTCCATGTTCTCAATATGGCATGTTTAATATAATGATTTTTAAAGTCCACATTAACCTTGACCTTGTCATACCACAAATACCCAGGCCACTCAAATCTCAGGTCATGTCCTTCTAACTCCAAAAGCCTTCTGTTTCTCAGCAGCAGCCACTCTTTCATCCAAACCAAACAGCAAGCAATTTCAAATCAGGTAAACCCAATCCTTCTCTTTCCTTTGCATCCTGTAACATCTTATATTTAACTTGTGGTTTTTTCCCCTGCCACACAAATTTAGATATACCCTTTTGCCACTGTTTAAATGGTGCATCAGTTTCCAACTCTCTGGCATCTTTCCTTCCTGTAAGATAAAGTTCATTGTATTTTGTAAAAGTTGTAAAAGTTCATCCTCAAAACATTTATAATAAGAACCTGATAATCCATCTGGTCCAGGCACCTTTCCTGGTTTAATCTTTCTTATAGCTTCAGAAACTTCCCTTATTGTTATAGGTCCATTCATAATCTGTAATCCTTGGTAAATTTTATTTCTTTCGGTATTCATCTATTTTCTCCAAAGAGATGTCACTTGCTTTATACAGTCTTAATGGAACAGCTGTCCGTTAATATCGCGTCTCCCTCTTGTACTTTCAATACCATTTACTTTTTCTTTTCATAATTTATATGCCAGTCATTTCCCTGGTTTGTTTGCAAACTCAAAGTTTTTTTTTCCCTTACATAGTTCATTTTTATTTTATTTTCTCTTACTGCTAACATAGATAGCTGTCATTGGTAAAGCTTAATTTGTTAAGAAACACCTATCTTCTCTGGAAATTTCTTTAATTCTTCTTTTCTCTTTATTTCATCCAAAATAGCTTGTGTTTTCCCTTGTCTCTTCTTTCTGAGTTCACTATTACATTGTATAAAGTAACCTCTGATAAAAGCTTTACTTGTGTCCCAAATCATTCTTAAACCAGTACCTTGATCTAAATTATTTTCAAAAAATAATTTTAATTATTATTTTTTTTACAATCCTCCACTATTGCTCCTTTTTGTAGCAACATTTAATTTAGTCTTCATCCAAAACAACTGGATTTCTTTTTATAAGCCAAACTCAAAGGATTATGATCAGAAAACGTCTTTGGTAGTATCTTTACTTTAGAAACCTTAGTAGCCAAATTCTTCAAAATTCAAATTATATCTATTCTTGAAAAGAATCTATGTCTTTCAGGAAAGTAGGCATACTCTCTTGAATTGGCTTTTTTTTTTTTTTTTTGGTCTCCATATGTCCACAAGCCCTAAATTGTCCATGAAATCAAAGAAAATTTTTAGTAATTTGCCTTGAGTGTTTTTTTCTCAGAAGTTCTATCCAGTTATAGGGACATCACTCCATTCCAATCCCCCATCAAGCACCAATTTTCATAAGAAAAACCTATTAGTCTCTTATCCTCATTTGGGGCATAAATTCCCAATATCAGAGTCTTAGTCCTGTTCAAATTAACTTCCACCCCAACTATTCTACCATGGTCATCAGTCAATACAAGTTCTGGTTTTAGTTGGGGATTCATATACAAAACAACTCCATTTTTTTTTTTTTTAGCTCCTGCTGAAATAAATTCTTCACCCAAATTTTTATAAATCAAATATTTTATGTCATTTTTTCTAATATGTGTCTCTTGTAGGCAAATTATAATTTTAATTTAAAATTGTGCATTTTAATTTTTTCAAATATATTTTTTTCTCTTTTGAGGAGCATTTACTCCATTTATGTTCCATGTTAAGCATTTGTAATCCATAATCAAGCCAAAAATTTCAAAAAGTCAATACCTGTAGTGTCTAGTTTAGTATCATCCCTTTCAGTTTCCTGTTATACCTGCTGAAATTTTTGTGTAGTCTCACTGACACCTCCATTTGAAACTCCTCCAAATCCTCTTTACATTTTTCTAGAAATACCCTTGCCTTCTGAACAGATTTCAGTCGAAACCTCTGCTGTTTGAAAGTAAAAATCACACCTTGGCAAGACTTTTGGAGGTGGCTGCTATTGTCTTCTTCCTACAGCTCAGAGGCAGTGACTGGCCCAGTATCACCAGCTGGCTTTGTGCCTAAGGCAAGACTAGAACTCATAGTCTCCTGGTTTCTAGCCCGGTGCCTTAAGCCATTACACCAAACTTTCTCAAATTAAAACTACAATGCACAGATTTGGAAACTGAGATTGTGGGTCTCACCAACTCTTTAGAAATGTCTACCTGATCTTCTGCCACTTCTCTTCATCCAGAAAGGATCACTGAGAAGGGGCAGCAGTATGGAATTGAATTGCTGTCATCAATTAAACTCAAACACTCAAGAAATCTAACTGATTCTGAAGCTAAATAAGCATGTGCTCACCAAAATTAGTACTGACCTTATAAAAGAATCTGCTCTCTAAATCTGTTCGATGGCTGGCATGGGCAAATACTCATAACAACTTCAAGTTTCCACATCAGAACACAGTGAATGGCAAACCTTTATTTGACATTTTCCAGTTCACATTAGGTAAATCAATAGGCAGATTGGATAGAAGGAAATGTTGAAGAAGGGAAACAATATTCTATAAGATATTATATAGTTATATTTCATGATTGAAAAGGTAATAGTGTCAGATGTCAAGAAATATCATTCTGGACTTGCAGTATAAACGTCATTCCCAACTAATCAAGGTTTTTAAAAAAGTAGGAGTAGGAAGGAATTAACCTCAATGTACATATTGGAAATAAAATCCATGATAAAATTCAAAATCTATTGAGGAGCTCCATCAGAAGTGTTGATATGCAGATGCTCTAGAGTATATAGACATTTACTGTCAGTAATAATATTCATATTTTTGGTTTTCATGAAAGATATGCAGTAGCTACTTCTATTGAAGGGTGGCAGCCTATTGAATCAGATTAATTTCACTTTCATGCGTTGCTCAGCTGGAGCACCTTCCCTCAGCAAGGAGATGTGCCTCATTGAAATAGACTGAGGATGTTTCCTGTAGCTCTAATATTGAGAGTAAGAGAGAGCTTGATTCAGACAAAGACATGAGTAAGGGGACTTGTAGAAGTTGATTACCCTGTACCTTCTCCTGCTGATAAATTTCTAGCTACTCACAGAGTGTCAGAAGATTTTGTCAAAAGGGATAGTTTGTGGAACAGGCAAATTGAGAGGGTAAGTGAGTTCCTGAAATTCAGATGATGGTAGAGCCCTAGGTTCTGCAGATTCCTTTGGGAGATTTTTTGGGGGTAAAGGGAGGGTTCTTTAACAAAACTTAAGATCAGTTGTGCCTCTGAGCCAGTTTCTATTATGAATATTGTGTTAGGAACTAATTCAAAGAATGATGGGGATTATAACTGACCTTGGTCAATTTCAGAATATAGAAGGGTATTTTTTTACAAATGGACATTGAAAGCAGTATGTGCCTTATATTTTGGATGTCTTCACCAGCTAAGTAGAATTGGACCATTAACCAAAAAAGAAGGAATCAATTAAGGAAGACTGGGTGATTGGTGATGGGTAAAAGGGTAACCTAAAATATATTGACAGCATGTATTATTAAACATATGTAGGAAGCAGATTTGTACTGCCACAAAATAAAATTCCAACGTTTTATCTGGAGCTTAGGGTTTTCATTTTAACACGGGAAGTTACTCATTTGTGAAATTAGCTGTTATAATGCACAGTATATTGGGTATAGGGAGGCTAAAAGGATGACCAAAGGCAATTAAGCAGTAGCACACAGTTTAACATATGCAAGGTGTGAGTGATTCCTCCAAAATCACAATGGAATTTGCCTTTGTGCCAGATAGATCCAGGTTCCCAGAATCTCCAAACAAAAAATGCTTTCTTTCAGACTAGAAACATAAGCCTATGCCTGCAAAATTCCTCCATCCTTGCCTTTAACAGTGGTTGGTCTGATTAAAATTTACTGTATTTTTCTGACTATAAGACGATACATTTTTCTAAAATCCTTACCCTAAAAATTGAAGGGCGTCTTATTCAAGGAAGTCAGCCGAGGAGACAACCGCCCGGTTGCAAAACTGCCCATACTTTGTTTCTGCAAAGAGGCTTCCTCCTATTGCTGGCCTCCAATCACGAGTGAAATAGCTTGTCTCCCAAACAGACTTCCTCCAATCACGAGCCTTATGTAACTGACGTCAGCTGATGCTGAACAAACCAATTAGAGGAAGGCTGTTTGCAGAGACAAGCTATTGGCAGTTTCACTCGTGCTTGAATGTAATCAGTTATGCAAAAGAGCATGGAAATAGAGCTGCAGAGAGACGGTTTGGACCTCTTCCCATTGAGTGTATCAGGTCAATGTTAACTAATTACTAAATAAAAATGTGTTCTGCACTATCTTTAAAATATTGATTTCTTAATTTTGGGTTGGAAAAGTGGGGGTCATCTTGTACATGGGGGCATCTTATTGACGGAAAAATACGGTATCTCCTGTAGGAGAAAATATAATCCACTGTCAATTTTTTTTCTTGATGTAGCACAAATTAGCTCTGGGATCCTCATCCTCACTTCTTCTGCCAGGCCCATGATTTGCCTGCTTCCTATAAGCTACTTATCACCATAAATTTAGTTTCAGTTATTCTAGTAAACCTATCACTGTCACCTTATTGGGACAAAAATAATTCACGTGGGGGATGGAAGACATTTTTGTCTTTCTGAATCATTTCCTTAACTCTTGCAAATAACTACTGTCATGCTTGGAGTAGAAGAATTGTAGATGGATCACAGTTTGCACTCTCTCTCTCTCTCTGCTTAATTCTCATCATTCCATACTCCTCATGAGACGCTGGAATGGCCCAAGTAACAAGCTCTCTGCTGTCATCCAGGTCCACATTATACCTGGAAATTGAAAATGAGAGAATAAAAACAGAATCCTGAAGCTTTCCTATTTCACTGAAATAGTTTCTTTAAATTCCTCAGTATCGAAAAATGATTTCTAGAGAAATGGGATGAAAGCACTATAATCATAGCCCTCATGGATCTCTTTGCAGTACCTTGGTGGCTGCAATTAAATTCTACTGAAAAGTTCTGGTCTCATTATTTGTGACTTTTAATGAGCTCTTATGCAGCTAAACTTTGAAGAAGTATTGTCCATGTATTCCATTCCCATTCCTGCCGAGAGTTTTATGTACTACAATGTGAACTATTTTATGCAGAGACTAAGACATAATAAGAAGAGGGCTCCAAATATGACCACCAGAAGACAGATTCTTTGTGTATCACAGTATTTGGCTTCAGTCTTCACTTTATTACAGCCAGCATTGTTTAAAAATCTGTCCCAATTATCTGAAAGTTTTCTAACTGCATTTAAAAAAAGCCTTGTCTTTTGCTCCCTCATTTAAGCATTGTATTAGCTTTAGTCTTTTGATTACATGCCACTCCATACTGAATCTTTCTGACTGCCCGCATTTCCTGTTTTAAAAAATGTCCCACATTTCCCACTTTTAACTGTAGCGCAAGAAACTATGGATGCTACTCACCACCGGAAAGACAAATATATATTAAGATAGAAAATATTCATACAACCCCCTCCCTCCTTTCACTCATCTTATAACCAGGGTAAATGTAGGAATTCACCACTATAAATCTGAGAATTTACCAACACGTTCTTCTTTGAAAAACATGAAATTCAACTTTGTAAAAACAAACCAACCAACCCAAACCCAGAACATTTAAAAGTTTAGTGGAAACAAAACTAACAAATGACCATAGCATTTGTACTCCCTTTGCAGGCACCTGATTCCATCCCACCCCCACCTGGTTCTTACAGCATTTTAATTCATAAGGATAGCCATTTCCACCCTATTTTAAAGCATGGAATGTGAAACAATTTTGCTTTAGAATAGTACAATCTTGAAGACAGTGTATTCATTTGCTGAAATCCTTTCCTAATTCAAAATGTTTTCTAAAGAATACATTTTTTTTTCAAATGCAAAATCATTACAATGCCTGCACTGCAGAGGCAAGCCGTATGTAGCAACTGCTCTAACGCAGACATTATCTTAAGTACGTGTGAGGAACTCTCTTCCTTTCAGATCTCCCAGCAGGATTCCTCCAGCTCCTTCGCAATCCACTTTTAGCAAGTCTGCTGCCAACTCTTCAATGGAGCGGGTGGGGGCTGTAAAGATGCAGTTCCCTCCCCAAATCCTATGAAGAAAAAAAAAAAGCTATGAACAGATTAGAACAACTTTACTACATAGTTCCATTAGAAAAACTTTCTGCTGTACCTATTTTATACAACAGCGTTCTTATGTTCTTGATTAGCTTGAGGCTTTTGATGTATTTTCGATTCATAATAAAAATGATCATTTCTCCAATCTCCATCTTTTAGTATTTCTCTGCTATAATTATTAGAAATAGTATGCCTGTCCACATATTAGAGAGCAGATATAGCTTTCAAGCTGTTTCACTCTGCTGTAATGTATTTGCCTATGCATGTGTGTGTATTTAAAATAAAGTTATTAAAAATTAACTTAAAAATAGTTCCATTAGAAAAACATACAGATAGTATCACCCAGATACAAAAATAACTTTAAACATCACTAAGGTGTTAAACACATTGGGTGTCTTGCTTACGACACTCCTTCTTCTCTCACACTTTAAAAAACATAACAGCTCTCTCCTCTCCCTTATAAGACATCCAAAGCAATGACTATCTCTCCAAAAGTTTCATTTAACAGCTTTTCTCATCTTTTTTTGCCTAATGGATGGGGTGAATCTCCTCCATTCTGGCCCATCTGATCCAATCCACTTTCTCCACTTGGCTCTTAACAACTCAGCCCCCTCCCAATTAATCCACTGAGTGATACCTGGCTGTGAAACTGCTAGTGAGTCTTTCTCTTTCTCTCTCTGAGTGGGCCAAATGTTACCAACCAATATTTTTAATTCCTTTATGCCCATGTACCTTTGCTTCAAGGAGCAGAACCCCAGCTCAGCAAAGGGCCCCTGGAAGAAAAATCTTCTGTTTTCTTCCTGTTTACCTCTCCCTTAATTATGTGTAGCCTCTTTCTTAATGTTTTATCTCTTATGCCCTTTATTTTCTCAGGCTTCCCCTTTCAAAGCTAACCTTTTCCTTTTCTTCTTTTTCTCATCCATGATTCTAGGATAAACATCTCCTCTCCTTTCCAGTGTTTGTTTGTTTGTTTATAAATCAAATTTGTACACTACCCATCTCACTACCAGTGACTCTAGGCGGGTCACAAGTAAAAAACTTAAACATTTAAAAACTACAAAGCACATTAAAAGACTACAGGCAAAGTTAAAAGATGGAGAGAGCATCCTCAAAGCACCAGCCACCCCTAATGTGGGAGCTCCCATTGGATCCCCAAGCTAGTTGGCAGAGCCAGGTCTTAAGGCTCTTCCAGTAGGCAAGAAGAGTGGGGGCCAACCTCAGGGGGCAAGATATTCCACAGGGCGGGGGCAACAGCAGAAAGGACTCTCCTCCTAGACCCCACCAGTTGAAATTCTCTAACCAACAGGGTCCACAACATGCCCTTCTTGCTGGACTGGGTGGGGTGGGCCAATGTAACCAGGACAAGGTGGTTCCTCAGGTAACCTATGTCTTGCACCCACAGCTCCACAGCATTTAAAAACTTTTCCTGATTCTTCTGAGTTTTGTTTCTCCCTCTTTATTCCTTGGGCTGACAAAGGCAGAGGTACCTTATTCTGATTTCTTTACTGACTCCAATCTGTCTAACAGCAGCCATTTTATCTTCCCTTAATCTCCACCTGTTTCTTCTCACTGGAAGTTCTTCTTTCTCCCTAATTCCAACTTCTTCCAGTTACAGATCCAGTTAGCTGTCAATTTCTTGGCATCCAAGTTTTAACTTTTTTTACTTCTTTTGACAAACCCCTCCTTATGTGCATCAAACTTTAATTTCTTTTTAATATATTTCTTAATTACCTAAGCTTATTAGAATTCTTAACATTTGAGAATAACTACAGGGCAATTCTGATATGTCCTCCAGCTTCTGGAAGACCAAATATGTCTACCTTAAAAGGGTTGCTTGGGTAGGGAAAGTAACCTTCCAATCCAATTTGAACTAATCACATAGAGTGTCTTTCAGGTTACTCCTGCAATAACTGTTCAGCATAAGTTTTAGTTAAAATAGTCTGACATAAAGGTAAAGATTTAGGTAGGTCTTGGTTTGGTCACACTGAACATACTCTTTTTTAAGGAGAATGATCTAGCAGGTAGGGAGAAGAATCTGAATAAATCACAACCCAGAAAAGATACTATAGATTTCACAACTCTCATGTATTACATGATTGCTTTATTATTAATCATGTTTTGGTGCAAAATTTATACTTTGGGGTGATTGATCTCTAGTTAAGAACTAGGTGTAATAGACCTTATTCCCTCCTGGAATGTTAGATAAGAGAGATGTAATACTCTCTAAAGTATCTGAAGGTGGATCTCTGTAGTATAAGTACCATACGAGCTATTGATTCAATATCATCATCACACATAGGCTTATATGATATGAGTATGGTATGGTCTTCCAAGGAGGGTGATGGAAATATATTAAAAAGTGTCCATAAATTAGGACTACCAGATCTGGCTTCAAAAATCTGGATAGACACTAAATGTCAAGAAAGTAACAGACAGTCATGCAGCTCAGATGAGGTAGCCCTACATAAATAAGCCACGTAGGTTCTAATAGAGCTTCTGTAATAAAGCATTGAGCTGTGGGCCCCTTCACTTGGAAATACAATAATAATCTATCAACATCATTTTGAAAATCTAACGATATGGAATCAGGCCTACTACAGTCAACATGTGTCAACCTCTAGCAAATTAACAGTGGTCTCGGCTAATGCTAATTTGTAGAGATGGGTGCAGTATATTAATTGATAACCTTCCCCACAATATAGCAAGATTTTAATAACTTTCTGTTCCTAGAGAAAAACTTCCAATATAGTACAGGTAGTCCTCACTTAACAATCGTTTGTTTAATGACCGTTCAAAGTTACAATGGTGCTGAACAAAGGGACTTTCAACCGGTCCTCACACTTACAACCATTGCAGCACCCCCGCAGTCATGTGATTGTGATCTGGGCACTTGCAACCAGCTCTCATGATGGTTGCAGCGTCCCAGGGTCACATGATCACCATTTGCGACCTTCCCAGCTGGCTTCCTGCAAGCAAAATCAATGGGGATTTGCTTAATGAGTGCTGCAAAAAAGATCATAAAATTGAGCTTGACTCACTTAACAACTGCCCCACTTAAAAGGAATTTTCCGGTCCCTATTGTGGTTGTTAAGTAAGGATTACCTGTAGACTTAACTTACCTTAAGGTAGAATTGCAGTAAGTTTCAAGTACATGGGAGAAATAGGCTCCTAATCTTCCCCCTCCCAATTCTCTGTTTGAAAATAGAGTTGTGGGTTTTAGGCAGTCTATCTGATATTACCTAACATCAGCCAGGGTGGATAGTGCTGTCTCTATTTATAAAAGTTGAGGCAGGATCCAATTACCAATCCATTAATATCAAACGGGGCTGGGGGTGGGGGTGCCCACTGTCGTTTGCCTCAGGCAGCAATATATCTTGGACAGTATCCATGAATGTCTTAGGATAAATAATAATTTATCACTTCTATTATAATATCATTTATATTTACTGTGTTCACCCACTAGATAAAGAGTAGGATACCCTTTTTCGTTTTTTTACTAAAACGAATCTGCTAGAGATCTACCTGGGGTTGCTCTGTGTCTTCTGATGCCAGACTAAAATACCATGGAAAGTTTACAACATTAATTTTCACACTATACAAGGGAGATGATATCCTACTTTGAAATTATGACAGGAAGATGATATAATCGTAAAAGAATTGGAATGATTTAGTTTGAGAGATGAATTTCATGAAGCAGTAGAATGTGGAACAAGATGTAGCTGAATGTAGTTTGACTTTCTATAGGTCCAGTCAAATGAGGTAAATACAGCGTTTTTATTCTCAACAGCTATTCTTTCCAGTAATGCAACATTTAAAAAGTAATGAGAATATTAATTATACTGCACAGACAAAAAACTCTGTTCCAATCAAATGCATACTCAGATTCTTATACAAGAACAAATGGACTTGTCAACAATAAACAAAAGGAAGCCATAAAAATAAAGCACCTGCTATTCCTTTCTTACAGATGTGCCTGCAATATGGCCAAGAAGAAACAATACAAACTTTATTTAAGTTGAATTATTTTCAGGCAAATTAATCACTTGGCAGCAGACACCTAACCATTATTCACTAACAATAACATGCCTCTATGTCCTAGAAGAAGTTAGTTCCGCTGATTGAATTCAGCATATCTTTCTTTTGAAGTGTCTTCTCTGAGCTACATGTTCCCATGTTTTCAAACAGAAATAATTTCAGATGATGACAGTGAGTACTGAAAATAATATATGGATAAGTAATTGTTTTTGGCTTGATTCACAGTGTGCTTAAGGAGAAGTAAGCATCTGGAATTAAATGAATTAGCGCTATGAGGATCTACACAATGCTGTTTGATTGTAATGCTGGAGACAGTTGTTCCTTCTGTACTTATTTGGAGGTGAGATTGCCTGCTTTCCTCTTCAATAATAAGGGAAGATGAAGCAGCAGTGTCCCAATGACAGAAGGATACACCTCTTGCAATCCTGGATGTAAATGGAGGTCCTCAAAAACTTTGATAAGACTGTCAGGGAACCACTCAAGATTGCTACCAAACTGTGCATTCATGACAAAAAGGGAACATTACTAAATGCAAGAAGATCTATCTCATTAACTGTGTTTGTGAGTTAATGTAAAGTTAACTTGAAATAATGCAACTTGATTTAAATTTAGATTTAAATGTATTTTTTGTCTTACCATGGGAGGCCAAGTGCAGTGCTAGGACCAAAAAAACATATATCTTTGCAGTAATAGAAACCAGGTGGTAATATTTTGAGACCCTGAAAGTAGAATTTGAGAGCACGTTCAAAAGTTGTGTGATACTTAAGGAATATGTGCTGCATACTCCTGCTGCTGGCAGTGTCCTTTTCATATTATCTTTCTGTTTTTCAGTATTAAAGAAAAATAATTAAACCTGGAGATCTATAAAGAATTTATTTATTTATTAAATTTGTACAGTGCCAACTCCCAACAACTCTTTTTCTTGCTGCTGCCACCAAACCGCTTTCTGGTTTAGAAATTATTTTGTTTTATTTCTTCATGTCTCTGGGATACCATGACTAGGTAAAGGACAGAGAAGGTGTAGGACAGCACAGTCCCTTAGTTAATATTTAAACAAAGGAACAAATTAACTTTTATTAAGTAACTTTAAACTTTAACATTACACTGTATCTATAGTCTTCAATACTTGCCCTCCCTGGAACTAAAACTATCTATCTATCTATCTATCTATCTATCTATCTATCTATCTATCTATCTATCTATCTATCTAATTTTTATTGAAAATTTTAACAGAATCTATTCATAATCCTGATTCTTTGACAGATGGAGGTTTTCCTAGCACCTCCCTCAGACCTGTCTTCCCATCTGTACTTCCCCAACCTTGAATCTTCAGCTCCCCCTCTCCCAGGAATACAATCAGGGAAGAAGTACCCTGTGTTGCCATGCTTTGTTGGACAGTTCCATTACCCAATCATCATACCATGTGGTCCCATTCTCATTGCTTTATTCCTCTTGAAATTACATGTCTGTGTACTCACTGATGGTATGCATGTTATTATAAGTGTTTACTTCTGGCACGTATACTAGGATACATCCTAAAGACATAATTTCCTGAACCTAAAAAGCCAAGAGCTTGACCAAGTTTTAGAAGAATTAGGTTAGTACAAGTGGAATGGTCTTGACAGTCCATGTTCTTGAACTGCTGGCCATCTTGGGCCTGGATAGCAAAATATGAGACTCTCAATTTAAGTTGCTTTTATTTACAGTTGCTTCTATACTAATGGTGAAATTTTTCTTTGTGCTGGTTTTTGACTATTTTCAGGCAATTTGATGGAAAAAGACATTTGTTTATAGAACAATAAATAAATGGGAAGAGACTGTTTGTCTGAATGTACTTTCAGACTTCATTGTACAGCTGTTTCTTCAGTGAGTCTGCAACTTTCATAAGTGCCTGGGCATCATCAAAATTCTAGCAGAAAAGGAATGGACTAAAGGAGCTGGGAGAGGCCTAGGTAGACAAATGAAAACATTTGGCTTGATCTGATTCTTTGGGAAGATTGTCCATGAGGGAGAAATGGATTATAACCTAAAATATCCCATGAAAATGTGGCTTTCACAGATGCTGTGGATTTTTATTAAAATTAATAAAATTATGATTTAACAAGCCTTTGTGAAATTGTGCTATCAGAGTCACAGTTGATGTTACAGGGTTAAGAAGATAATTTTAAGTATTTTTGATTGATAGTAACATACAAACATTTCTGTTATTGCAAAGGGTAAGACCTTCAGGACCATCAACCTGTGTTACTCGGACTTCATGGTGAATGGAATTTCCAGCTCACTTAAAAAAGATAAAAAGCAAAAGGTCACATAATCACACCAACAATGCTGGCAAAAAAGAGGATTGTTAAAAGATATTATTCCCCTCTACCCAAACACCCCTATCCAGTCTAGAGAAAAATCAAGTAGCTATGTAGACTAGGCCTACTGTTCTCTGCTCTATGCCCTCCCTATTATTATTTATTTCCATAAATTATTATTTTTTTAAAAAAATAGGTTAATGTGATGCTGTCCTTTATGAGAGAAAAACAGGTCAGGTCCAGATCTCTTTTTTTGCAGAGTGGCTTGTTTGTTCTGGTTCACGTTATACATATCAAATTCTGATATTCTGGGCTGCTACTGATTCTCTTTATGAAAAGTTATTGTATCTATTATCATTCCACAGTTTCAAATAGTGTTCCTAATTGTATGGATATGTGTGCTAATTTCTCAAAATGTCATTTAAAGCCCCCCAACAGATCTTGCCTCTGATATATTTTTTGTGCTTATTGAGGTCTAACCACATATTAATAAAGGGAACGTTCTACAAAGGCCTCTGAATGTTCTGCAAGAAGCAAAGGACTGATCTAGAAGATAGCTTCCAACTTCATAAACAAGAAAAAAACATTTTTAGAAATTGTAAGAAATCAATATTACAACTTCCTTTGAGCTACAAATGCAGTATTTGTGCTTTCAATATTTGTGCTTCAGAAGTATGAAACCCAGCTAGCTGGCATCTACTTTACCATTACACCTCTTTTCTCTTTTTATGTAAGGGCTGGTTGGTGTCACATGCTATTGGCTGGAGGACACAGTGCCCACTTACAGAATAAAAGTTGTTCATCCTTAAAATCATTCTTGGGAATTCAAATGGCTCTGAACGCCACAGTCTTAAAATGGCTAGCCAATTATTATTGAAACAAAATCTTTGCTTTCCTTCAGATTAATTTCTTTCTCTCACACATTTTTTTCTTAGAAAACTTACTACCCCGAGATGCTGGTAATGCATACTCATTGGAATTTGATATCCTTCCAAGTGTCAGTAAAAGGCTTCCAGTCCACTTAGTAAGAAGTCTGAAATAATGTAGCTAACCACAACAGACAAAATGGCTCCCCAGCAGGAAGGGCCTGATGAGTAATAATAAAAGAGAGTGCCAAGAGCATCCTGAAGCACCTTCACTGTCAGTAATATACAAAACTGAGAAGAGATCAGCAAGAGCTACCATTTGGAAGGCTGATGTTCTTTCTGTTGGCTCAAAGTGTGTTTAAAAATTCATCAATCTCACTATAAGCATTATTGTGAGGTACTAAGGGATGACAGGCAGGAGACCATTATTAAGAACTTGACAAAATGAAACTCTAGGGTTTTTTTTTTTTTTTAAGTGACTGGAACATCAGCTGTTGCTGATGGTTAGTTCAAGATTTCAGAATGATGGCTTTTCTACCTCTACCTGGAAATGCCAGGAACAGAGCCAGGATTTTCAGCATACGAAGCAAGAACTGTCCTTCCCCTATGAAAGAGTCCTGAAGGATCTAAATGGGGACTCTCAGAGCACATAAAGGAGGTGAACATGCTGTGGCATTGCATTGGGGCAAAGTAAAAATGGTGGCTACAGCTGTTTTAATAATGCTAGTGAAAAAGGCTAATACAGAGGTGTTTATTTGAAAGCCAGGGGTACTTCCAATTTCATACCTGGATACAGAATATACATATGCATTTTGTCAATTGTAGGACAAAACACAGGGATGCTCCAAGTGAAAACCTCAACCTCTAATTATCTGCATTGTACCTCCACAGGCTTCTATAAACAGTAGCTAATTATGCTGCTATGTAAAAATCCTTCCCAATAATCCAAGCATGTTGTATCACTTAAGAATGGCACTTGGGTAAAGCTCTCAGCTTCTGTACCTGCATTTAGAAGATCTGGTTGTATTGGGATAACCTAGACAATGTTCAAGCAACAAAGAACCTGCGATGATTGCTGGATACTGCCTAAATGCAGGAAATGCCACACTACTGTGACACTGTTCCTTTAAGTTGCAGGAAATCTTAATATATGCATGTTGTCAGGCACTAATCTGAATAAGCATTGAAGAACTTATGGGAAAAATCCAGTGTCAACATTTTGGAAGACAGCCTTTATGCAGCCTGCTAATTCTACACAGTGACCCATAAGGGGAGACGTTTTTTGGGTTTTTTTTGTCTGCGCTCAGTCATTACTGACCCTGCAGTGACTGCCTGGACGAGTCCTTGCAGTTTTCAAGGCAATTGTTTTTCAGAAGTGGTTTGCCAGAGCCTCCTTCCTAGAGCAGAGCCCAGCTGGCGAGCGCAGGAGGCGGGATTTCCGTTGCTTCGCGCCCTTTTCGGGCGAGCGTGGTTTCGCGCTTACCGGCAGCTGATCCCGTCTCTCTGTGCAAGGCGCTGCCAGCATTTTTCCTCCCACTGGAGTGAGAGTACCCATTTATCTACTCACGTAAGTTTTCGAGCTGTTGGGTTGACAGGAGCTGGGGAGGAAACAAGAGCTCACCTTGTTAACGGCGAAGGCTGGACTCGAACCGCCGAAGCCGTCAGCCATTTCTGGCTGGCAACTTTCAGCATCATTAAGCCGCTGCGCCACCGCGTCCCCCAAGGGGAGAAGTAGGCATCATGTTTTCAGTGAAAAGGAGCAATGCCAAAATAGTCTAGGTTCAAATGTTCACTGTTACCCTCACCCCACCCCTCTAGTATTTAGATGCATGTGCACACAATCCAGTTAATTGAGGAGGCTATCCTAAATACCCCTTCCCAGTAGAATTTGCATCAGAGTAAACAGGTCTAGGACTGAATTTTTGGGTACAGTAATTTTCTTTGTAACTGGCCTAAGGACATTCATTTTTTATTTTACCTAAGAACAACATTAACTTTTGCCAATAATAAACAAGAGAAATTTGAGTGAAATGCGTGGGTTCATCTACAAAAGAAGTCAGTGTATGGATAAAAGTCCAGTCAAGTCATTGTATGTATTTTAAACTTTGAAAAATAGCAGGAATCCAGATGACTTGGGACTGACAGAAGGAAAGTGAGGAAAAGGGGGGAAGCATAACAAAAATAAAACAGGCTTCTAACAACTCTATAAATTGAACAAAAAATGAAAACAAAAAAAATGGTCATTTCAGTAATTGGATGCTTCTGTAAATGTAGTGGACAGCTGTGGTGTCAAAAGAAATGGCCTACTTATTACTATTTTTAGATTCCCTTAAGTAGAGAGATTAATATTACACACCAACTAAAGTTTGAGGAACAAAAGGAGTAAAGAAATACTGAAATCTGATAACGCATTTGTTGAGTCAAGATAAATCCTCTGGAGCAGACAAACGTACTGTAAAAGGCAATGTGCTCAAATAATTAAGTAGAACCTGTTGTCCCAAATGTTTTAATGGCAATGTGGACTTATACTCACTAGTCTTTGTGGCTAATTCTAAAGGCCCAAATGTGACATTAGACCATGGGCTAATCATTGTAAGAAAAAAGCTCCCATTGGTACTGATGGGCTATTAAAAATCCTTCTGGACTAACAAAGCACAAGATTTTGGAAGGAGTTACTGTTCTTGTGGTTGTTGGCTATGGAAGGAAAAGATAAAACTCCTTGCCCAATGTGCTTTGATGTTAGTAAAAATCACATGGGCCTGACAATAATAATCCATGTGATGTACTTTTTAGTAACATATTTACTATCACATATAGTTTGTTCCAAAGACATGCTATATATGAAAAATAACTTCTATATGTGTAGAGAGTAAAGAAGATGATCTTGATGGAAATATGCAATAACCTATCTCAATAAAAATAGTTCTTATGGAGTTGATTTCCTGGTATGGTCTACCTAGTGAGGCTGACAATATGATACTGATTAGACACATAGCAGAGATTGGTTTGATCTAATTCAATTCATTAATTTGATCTGGAAAATTAGAATGATCTAATTAATGTCAAAAGCTGAATGGATTTGATTTAGATTGTTGTATCAGGTCAATTTGATTCAGATTGTCGATTCAGTCTGGAAAATAGGGTTGTTGCTTTTTGCACATATGCAGCTCATCAAATTAATTTGGAGGCATACGTTTTAATTCAGCTATTTGATCTGGAACTGTAATGGTTTGTGGGAATGACCTTGGGAGACAGAAGGAAGAGCCGCAGACTGGACAACTGTCATGTAAAAGGTATCTCAGTCCACAGAAGGAGAGGAGCCATGTGAAGCTTTTCAAAAGGGACCTCCCCCCCTCCAATACATTGGTTTTCCAGAGAGTAAATGGAGAGGAAGGGAGGAGTACTTGATACTTTATAACACTGATGTTATTCTTTTGGGGTAGTTCAGACTAGAAGCACAACAATGAATACAAGCTCTAACTTTATTGTAAGGTTATATTACAGAATTTTGCAAGTCTGAAAGTATCTCTCCTCTTTATTCTCTGAATAAAAATATATTTCCAACATATATTTAACTAATCATATTTGTTGCACTCTGATGCAGCAGTTCTACTTCAGGGAGAAAAAAAATACAAATCTTTTCCTTTGCCACCAGAGGGTGATACACAATCTGGATTAATTATTTCATAGACTATTTTAAATTTACTTTTAGCAGCATGATCTTTTAAAATATGTGTATTGACTGCTTCAAAACTTCCTCACACCTAACTGCTTCAAAGAATTACAAGTAGAAACATGTTACAATGTTGTTGCTAGAATAGCAAAAGAGAAAAATAACTTAAAATGGACAATATTCTATTCAGAATAAGATGGAAATCTGTTGGCAGAGCTCTCAGAATCTCCATCAGGCTCTTGAGACACCCTTACCTCTAATTACTTCTGGGTAACAACTATCTATTAAATACAAAGAGCCAACGACAGCCATCTTCCCTAATCTGGCTGCCTGAAAGGGAAATCTTGGAGTTGTAGTCTCAGCACTACCACAAGGAAAGGCTAAACTACAATCACATACTTTTTATATGAATCAGAACATCATTTGCTAAATCTTCATCTAGACTTAACAGACACACGTGCATGCACACACACAGGCATACCAGCAAACTTATAAAAATGTTATTTCACCTTGAAAAATGTGAACCTTCCACATAATTAAAGATAGAAGGAAAAAACCCTTGAAAACAGGAACACCTGATAACTGCTAATGTTTTATCACACTTGGAAATAATTCTATCTGCAAATGTACCAGGACAGCTAAAAAACACTCAAGCTTTAAAATCCTCTCACTGACATTACTAGAGAAAGACATACTCTTTCAAATACTGAAAACTGAGTACAGCTGAGAATGAAACAAATGTAATTAACATATGGATAGTCACAGGTCTAAATTACCCCATAGTAATTTATCCTGCATATTTCTGATGAAGTTCCAATTCATCATCGACATACTTTCATGGAAATGCTTTCATTCCTTCTATTAGTGAACTTGAATGATTGGAAATTATCCATTTGGAAATTAGTCAGACCTGATGTAAGAAAGTGTTCGTTTGTATATATGAACATCCCTAGGTAGAACATACATACGTATCATTGGTCTTCTGAGAGCTAGTTTGGTGTAGTGGGTAAGGCACCAGGCTAGAAACCAGGAGACCAGGAGTTCTAATCCTGCCTTGGGCACAAAGCCAACTAGGTGACCTTGGGCCAGCCCCTCTCTCTCAGCCCTAAGAAGAAGGCAAAGGTGAATCAGTTCTGAAAATCTTGCCAAGAGAAGGCAGGGACTAGTCCAGACAGTTGCCAGGAGTCAAGACTGACTCACAGGTGCACACACACACACACACATAGGGGGAAGTGTCTTATATTAATGGTTTTAGAAAAAGATACAAAGATAAAAATCACCAATGTTTCTTATATTATCATAGGCAGATCTAACTTCTGAAAAGGCAAATATTTAAAGGTGCTTACCTCTAATCCTCTTTAACATAACCCAACAACATATAGCAAACATACTCAAGGATATTACATCCTTAAGCTGCCAATAACTTGTGAATAGTTCAAATGGTTCATGGATATTTTATTCCTTTGAGCTATATAGCCTCTAAAATTATGCATTTGATTATGGCTTGGATTCTTTATATACAGAGAGACAGAAAGAAAGAGAGAAAGCTCTCTTCTCCTCCTAAAGTGTGATAGAAAGGAAGCTATCCATTAAGGGTATGAGGATTGGCACTGAAGCCCAGGTCATTAAAATGATTCAGAGCCATCCTGTTCAATTTCACAATTTCATCCAAATTGTTGATCTAATTGGGAAACTCAATTTGCCTCAAGAGATTTGATCAGCAGTAGAGTCTCTCTTAAACTGAATTTGAAAGTTGTTGACCACATGAATACATTCAAGTAATTTTCTGAGCATTGCTTTCTTCCAGGACTTAAAAAAAAAAAAAAAAACCCAGTGTGCCCTATAGGCCTGGGATTTTCCAATGGTTTCCTATCCAATTACTGACCAAGTCTGACCTACTTAGCTTTGCAAGAACAGCCAAAACCCGATGAAACTGCCTGCAAATCAAATCTAAATCCCCAACGTGAAGCTTTGGAGAACCCTATTATTTTGGCTGTTGATGAAACAAAAGAGCCCTTGTCATTTTTCTCTAGTCCTATCTCCTGCTTTCTGACTGAGTGAGGAGACTCTTCTCAGCAGGCCCATTTGGGAGAAGACAATATTCATTCTAATTTATTTAGCCCTTTAATAGATAATTTAAACAGTTGGATTTAGAATTGGACTGGGGCTCATTTTCAAGGGCAACCTCTTTACAATCAAAAGAATGATAGGGCTGGTCTTAGCATTGGGTGCAGTGAGATACCCAATGCTGGGGGTTTAGGAGGATCCTGAATTCTATGCATCATGCACAAATGTGCTTCCCTAACAAAGCTTGCTGTATTCAGGTATGATGAAGGAGTTTCTTCCATTGTAACCAATCCAGCTGGCTTTTGTATTTCTAAAGCAAGGTCAGACAGCAAAGTATTTTGAACTGGGTAGTCAGATGAGATCTATCCCATCATAAATCCAGTAATCCATTATTCAATAGCGAGAAAATTCCTAAATAGTTATTAATACTCCTTAAATAATAAAGTTTAAGGTTTCAGATTCCCAATCAGATGATCATCACAATATCAAGAAAATGATGTGGATTAGATATCAAGGGAACCTCTAATGCATTCAACAAGCTTTAAGAAAATAAAGACTTTTTGAAGTGGTTTCAAAAGATGACTGAACAGCCACACATATCAAGAAAAGATCTGCTTCATAGCATAAGTTAAGAAAGTTAACAGATATTTTTGAGGACATGTAGTCTCCATTGAAAGCAGTGTTTTCAAGGTCACACGTTTATCTGCCTTCTCACCTATTTTTAATACTTTTAGATTTGCATTTTTCTCTTTTTTATTCATATGTTGATGGAGCATATCTTTGTATAATTATTTTTTAATTATCAACTAATGTTTGTTTTTAAATGAACAGAGGAAAAAACGTTTCTCTTTTTCTTTTTCCCAAGCAGCTATCATTACAAGTGCTAAAAAGAAGGGATGTGCCAATTCAGTTCAGCTTGTCTTCCAGCAATTTGGAGGCTATCCAGTCTGAGTAAAACACAGGTTCAAGCAAGACTCAGAAATCCAAAACCATGTGCCTTTATTACCTATTTATTACAAAGAACTCCAATCGCAGAGCAATAAAGTCTTCACACTCAGATGACACAGAACATAAAGAGAGCAGAGAACAAATTGCAACAAACCATAACATAAAGCTGAACATCTCTACTTAAAATACTGCATTGGGTGAGTCTGAATAAAATATTCTATTAAAAGCAAATCTCTCAGTCACTCATCTCTCCTTCTAACCTGGTGTTTTTCATATTTGGAAAGTGAAAATAAATAGCAATAAATAGCAAGATGCCACACCTGTCTCTCTGCACATTTTCAAAGCTCCTAATTGCTTCCAAAGCTTTGAGACGATCTGGATTAGTTCTAATGGCTTCAGAAAGAGTATCATTTTACCTCCGAGAGCCAAACCTCATTGATTTGGCTACCTAGTTGGTTTAGATCTGAAGCACATCCATGCTAGAAAGCACAGCTGCACTTTGTAGGGACAAAACAGAAAGCCAATACTCCTGAATGTGGCAGGATGCGATGGCATGCTAACTCTTACAGGATTTTACAAAGAAAATAGAAAATAAATGTCTTCTGAATGTTTTAATGACATATAGCCTAATTCTACAGAAACCACAGTGTAAACATGATGATGACTAATCTAGGATCAAAGACAGTGTTGCAAACCTGGCATGAAGGTTTGGAGAACCGAGTAGGCTTGTGAGATACTCTCCTCCCCATGTTTGAACCCAATGAAATGTTTGGATGAATCCTAAATGAAACCTAGAATTCTTTATTGCAACCTCTGACAGGAAAAGGCTATCTGCAGAGGAATGTTGCTTTCTCAAATGACTTTCTGCAGTCTGGATTCCAGACGTAGGACTGGATTCCCAGAAAAGAGACAATTGGCTGAGGGAGATGGGACTTAGAAACTATGAACTGCAGGCAGATTTTCTATGCTTAAGTAGCTGTCAGCCTAAAAAGTAATATTTGTTGCATATGTGTCTACCACAGAAATGTCATCATAGCATGGGTACATTTAAATTGAGCAAAACACCTGTTTGCCTACATATCTCTCAAGGGAAAGCAATCAGAACTAATTAGACAAAATTAGGTGAAGATGGAGGTACAGAGTGGATTATTTTATGTTCTTCCATCTGAAGACAAAGCTATCAAATTGTCTCTCCCTTTTGATACTTCAGACATGTGACTTGAAGAAATAGATTTTCTAAATGAAAGGTTTCTAAAACTCAATCTTTCCAGGATATTCTTTCCTGGATACCAGCCTGCAAAATAACTCAGGTAACAAGGCATGCTTCAAACTGCAATATTGAATGGACGCTTGTTCAAAGAATTTTTGCATCTGGACATAAAGCTAATGGGGGAGGGGGGAGCTCTATTGATCACAGTTTCTATGAAGCATGAAATGCAATGCCAGCCAAAAGCATTGACAGGATTTAAAAAGGAAAAAAAGAGGCTAGTGGAATTGAAGAAGGGCAAGAGGCAGATAGAAAATGGAAAATTCTACCTCATCAAATTAACAGGTGAGTGAATTATATTTTGCGAAATGGAACTGACTATTATGCTTCAAATGACTCACTACATTTTTAATTCTTCCACTCCTTCCTTCCCCATTGTAACTCCCACATAGTGCATTAAACAATAATGATGATTTCAATTGTGGGGGGAAAAAATGTGCCTCGGGAGAAAAAGAATTGTGGAGCTAGTATATTCCTGCACATCTGAAAAATGTTCCCACAAATGTCCCAGAAAAAGTTGCTCAATCTCCCTCTTTTCTCCAGTTAGCCTTCCTGAACCTGGGAGGTTAAACTCCCACATTTCTTAACCATCTAAAGTAGTAAGCAACCTCATACCATCCATATGTTTTGGACTTCGACTTCCATCAGACTCAGCCAATAGCAGAGGACAGTGGGATGTGCAGTCCAAATGATTTGAATGACACTAAGCTTAAACACTACATTAATGAGTGTTACCTGAACCTTAGTCAAACTTAAAGGACACGACTTAACGACTAAACAACAACAAAGAATGGCAGAGACTGTGAAAGTCCATTTGCTGTCAGTGAGATTTGCTCTCCAAGTATACTAAAAGAGCACATAAAGCTTTCCACCTAAAGTATTTGAAGGAAACCAAAAGGCTTTGTATTAAATGTTTTCCATTTTCATCTCAAAACCTCAGAGTTTTCTGAACATTTGTTGAGTGCATCTTACTTCCCATTCCATATGGCTATGGTTATTAAAAATCATACTGTGATGAGTGAAAAGTTGTTTTGTGAAGTTGTCCTAAAGATAGGCGTCCTAAAGTGTTGAAGGCCTTAAAGGACTGTGATCCAAATCTGTTTTCAGTTTTAGATCCTTTTAGCCAGGGGTCTCCAACCCCTGGGCTGCAGACCGCTACTGGTTGGTGGCCTGTTAGGAACTGGGCTGCACAGCAGGAGGTGAGTGGCAGGCGAGTGAGCGAAGCTTTGTCTGTATTTACAACTGCTCCCCAGTGCTAGCATCACTGCCTCAGGTCCACCTCAGATCATCAGGCATTAGATTCTCATAGGAGCGTGAACCCTACTGTGAACTGCATATGCGAGGGATCTAGGTTGCACACTCCTTATGAGAATCTAATGCCTGATGATCTGAGGTGGAGCTGAGGCGGTGATGCTAGCGCTGGGGAGTGCCTGCAAATACAGATTATCATTAGCAGAGAGGTTTGACTGCACAGAGACCATAATAAATCAATTCCTTGCAGACTCATATTAAAACCCTATCATGCAATGCACTTGAATCGTCCCGAACCCCCCCCCCCCCCCCGGTCCATGGAAAAATTGTCTTCCACAAAACTGGTCCCTGGTGCCAAAAAGTTTGGGGACTGCTGCTCTTAGCTTTTAAGCATAGGATGCATGTTAGTTACAGCCTTATAGCTTAAACTGACAATATTGGTCTATCAACAACTGCAAAAAGAAATCATTCAGAAGTTGTACTGAACCATTCAGAGGTTGTACTGAAGAGGAAGTGATATATCATTCTTGCAGAATATATGCTTTGCATACAGAAATTCTGGAATTTCCAAATATAGTTGGAAAATATCTGGAACTCTGGAGATCATCCACCCATCAGTCAGTATAGTAAAGATACTACTAAGTTTGGCATTCTGATTTCCGAATCAGTATAAAAGCAGCCTTGTTTAAATAAAAAGATTCTTATAATGATATTGGTATCAGTATTACATTGCTTGAAGATATAATTTTACTGTAATAATTTGCATTTTAAAAGATAGTTAATTTTGACAGCCAGACCATTAATGTCTTTATTGTTTTATATATAAATATATAATATTTTTGTTCCATTCTCTTCAGAGTAAAGGAATCTGGCTTTTTTTAAATAATAAGTTTTTTTTTTCAATTGAACTCTATATCAAAGAATAAAGAATCTACACCATTAATAAAATCTAAAGTACACCTTCCTATAGCTGATATAGATTAGACTATACATCTTAAGAGCCAGACATATCTATATCTATACGTGCATCTGCTTTACTGCATGAAAACTATAGCTGCAAAAAGAAGAAAAAAAAAAAGCAGGAATTTTTCTTTGAAGAGCTTGGGCCACTGCAAATATGCAAGAAGAATTCAAGAGAAAGTGCATGTTATTTTTAAAAGGAAATAAGATAGAGTTTTGAAGATCTTCCATTTTGTTTTTATTTTCAGCTTTACAGAATATTCCCATCTTTATTCAGTGAAGATTTTCCCATGCATACACTCATGTACTTTGCCATGAAAAAAAGAAAGAAAAAAATTGTTTCTGTTGAAATGAAAATAACAGCGACCACTGCAGAAAATAAAGCTGTTAAGAACATATCTAGGTGGCTGTTAGCAAATGCTTCTCAAATTCTTTTCAAAACAGCAGCTTCTCACCATAAATCATAAATAAAATAAGTACTCAAGGAGTGGGAAAATAAGGTTTTGATACTGCAGCCTGGAGAAACTGGTAGTGAAATGATTGCTTAGTGATAGTCACTGCATCCATTCAACTGTGACAGTTGGAATGGAAGTGCCAAGGAGGGCTGCTCAGTGCTTTCAATTTGATCCTAGATTCTTGATTGATTAATTCTAGTCTCAGAGCATGTGAAATCATGAATGTAGCAGCTGTTTGCAGTATTTAAAGCAGCTGCATCTTTTCTTGGGGTTCTATAGTAGCTGGAGGGTAGCCACATGACCCCAGGAAAAGATACAACTGCTTTAAAGAGTTGCAAACAGCTGCTACATTTGTACCTGGCCACATCCTGAAGTGCTACATGGACCTGTGAAAGACACAAGAAGTTGTGGCTTTTGGTCCGGGTCATCAACGACTCTCTGAATGTGGATCTTTTTTGTTTCCCAGGCAAGATCTTGTTTCTTCCTGCCGAAACATCTGCTTTACATGGGTCTGTGCATGTGTGTGTACACACATTCATTTATATGGATTTTCATCCCCTTTAGATTAATGTCCTATTATCTGCACTTAGTTAGGAAATACCTGATCTTTTAGATGCTGACAGTTTCCACGTTTTAGTGTAGATCACAATGAATCAATAATATTGTGTTTCTCTTCTTATTTGCTTCCTCAAGCTCTTTTCCATACTTTTATAAATTTACCAAGCTAAAATTAGAGGACAGAAGTAGGGAACAAGGAAAGGAAAAAAAATAAGAAAGAAAACCAACCAACTATCCAACCAACTAACCAAACAGCCAACTCTTTCTCCTCAAGCTTTATAGGAAAAGTTTCTGAACATTCATGAATCCTAGAATCATAGAGTTCTGAACGGGTTTAAGGCAAGTGGGATTCCTTCTTCAGGGCAGGAATCTAAATCCCCAGATAGATGTCCAGTCTCTATTTTGACACATTCAGCCTACCTCCTCATGAGGTAACTGGGTCTACTGTCAAATTGTTCTTTGAGTTGGGAGATTTTTCTAAAATTCAATTAGACTTTTTCTTCATGGAACCCGAGATCATGGCTGTATGTCATGCCCTTCTGCGCAACACAATGGGAACTGAAGAATGCTCTCATACGTATACCCGCCCCCCGGTTAAATATATCCATCCATCTCTGAACCCATTCCAATGTGTCTGAAACTTTCTCAAAGTGTGGTCCCCAAAGTGAATACAATATTTAAGGTAGGGGCCTAAGATTTATCCTGACTCCCTTATAGGAATAAAAATTTCAGTTACAAAAAATGGATTTTCCATCCAGGAGTAGCTACAGGATATGGTCAAAAACTCAAGATGGTGGCCCCGACAGTATGATTGAAGTTCTGCCTGTTTTTAATCTGTGGCACATGTGTGACATACATACAAAATGGGCAAGGCTTTGATCATACTATCATGGCCGCCATCTTGACCTTTTTAGTACACCTGTGGACACCCTTACTTCCATCTGAATATTATTTAATGTTATTTAATTTTTAATGTTATAAAGGTCATTTTATAATCAGTCTGGAAGAAATTGGTATAAGGCCTCGCCATACTAATATATCATTTTAACATGCTGCCTTCCTCAGTGTTCATGCCATTCTCACTTCTATAATTTATCTCAATGATTTAAAAACTAAGGACTTCTTATTTTACTGAAAATGTGTGTGTATGTGTGTGGAGAGAGTAAGAGAGAGGGAGAGAACTTTCTTCTGAGGCCACCTATCTTTTCCAGTTTTTAGAATCTTACCACTTAATCCATCCTAACTGAAGCTGGGAGGAAAGGAAGAACCTTTTAGTAATATGTTTAAAAGCTCTTTCAGTGTTACTAAAATATTTCAGGTGGCCCACAATATTAATCAAACTGCTGCATAAGTTCAGCCCGCTGCTATGCAGGCTGCCTCTAGGAGTTTTAAGTAACGGTGGCACTTTATTAAAGAATCCTCAGCATCAGAATCAGAACTGTCAGTCTTTATTATGAAGCCTGAAACACCCAAATGACTCTAAGTGCTAGACAAGTAAAACGGGAGGAAGGGAAAAAAAAAAAAAACACCTCAGCTTTCCAGATGTTTGGTGCTTCTTTAAATCCCAGTGAATTTACTGTACAAATTATGAGCATATGCTGAAGAATCATAACCCTTAAGAGTGAATTATTTGCATTTTATCTTCTTTCAATTAAAACCCTGCTGAAAGCATTCAAATTGTTGCAATTCCAAATCCTTAGTCACACAATGTGCAGTAATTCCTTTTACCCTGCATGTCTTTCTCCTCAGCAGGCATAAAGGACAGCAAGACTAATGTTTCAAGGAAGCTAATGTGACATACACCTAGCCATATAAGAAATTAAAGGATTAGGCTGCAAACTGGATGCTATAAATCTCTACACGCTCCTCGGTTTTTCCTTTATTTATTTATTTGTACTTATTGCATTTCTAATCTGCCAACTGACAATTCTCTGCAAGATGAATATTTGCGCTCTCTTGATGATGAGTAAGGCTGCGCTCTGCTTGAACCCAGAGCAATTTGGGAAAGGATTTTTAT
The DNA here is from genome assembly GCA_030867105.1 of Liasis olivaceus. NCBI lineage: Eukaryota > Metazoa > Chordata > Lepidosauria > Squamata > Pythonidae > Liasis > Liasis olivaceus. The sequence continues at coordinate 117,385,306 of CM061349.1, read as the reverse complement.
TCAGCTGAAACTTATCCCAGTTTCAAAACATCTGCACAGCTCTGGTGGTGTTTCTTTCCTGTTGTAAATGGTGCTGTAGTAGCTGTAGTCATAAGAGAGGGAAATTACCCCCAGCCCCTTTTGGGATGCTCACTTGTTTATAATGCCTTGAGGGAGATGAGAGGGCGATATTAAAGAGAGTTTGGGATTCAGTAATTAATAGGTCTTTCCTGAAATAAGAGTAATCCTCAAGAATAGCCTATCAGAAGCCTATTAGATAGGTGAAAAGATCTCAAGGGCAAGGCCTCTCAGGCATTAATTGTGCAGATGGGGGATGAAGTGGGGTGTAAAATTATGAGCCCAAAGGGACACTGGTGGAATAAGTCTAAGCAAGTGTTTGCTATGGTCAAAAGCAGGAAAAATCCAAATGCAGGATGCCTATGACAAATCCGGCTGGACACATAGATGCAATCTGCTTTCTGAGACACTGAAGGAGGGGCTAGGAGAGTGTCAAGATGGAGCTTTGGGAAACAAAACAAATGTCAATAATCTTCCCTTCTTATGCAAATAGCCAGCCCATTCTTCCTGTCTCTCTGGAGGTTTGGAATAGCTCCTAGATGGCAGTGCAGTGAAAGTGGCTTTTGTAATTTTAGGCTGAGCCAATTTGCACATATTTCTCTAGAGAAATATGGGATGGTTGGATGCCTGGGAAGGAGGGAGGGAAGGGTTTGACTGCATTGCAGTAGCAGTTTCTTGATATTTTCTTGATTAGGGACTAGAGAAAAGAAAAAGAAATGATTGGGAGGGGGAATTCATTGTAAGGAGAATCTGTTATAACAGCCTCTGTGATTGCTGAGTCATGCTCCAGAACTAGCGGCAAACCAAGTTCAACCTAAGGCCGATTCTACTCATTTTCAGAGGATGGAATCCAGTTCTTGAAATGGATCGAGTGGTTTCTGCGTGATTCTAGTAATGAGCAGTTAAGTGGCCTGTGAAAGCAGAGTTTCATCTGTGGCCTGAAGCCAAAGAAATATAAGTGGGAGAGATGCCTTTCTTTCCTCTTGATTCATTATTACTTTGCATTTCAACCTGCCGTGAATTCCCAGGCAACCTACATATATCGGAATACAGGGAACAATACAAATTCAATTAAACATAATAGATATAAGTAACCAAAAATAAAAGCCACCCGACAATTGCTCAGCCGTCAGTGCAGACAAAATTCACTTGAAACCTACTGATTCACCAAGTATTGGAATTATATCTAAGCAAGCATTAAACTAATCTTCCAAGGGAAAATTTCCATGCTGAGAAAATGCTCTATCACTCTAAGCCATTGGTCTCTGATAACTGGATTGAAGTCATCCTTTGGAGGATGAACCACCTTTTTCTTTCCTATTTAACAGCTGCTGTCTCTCAAGGGTTACCTGTTGAGTCTGCATGATAGGGCTGAAGCAAGCAAATTAAGTGAACTGCAGGAGACTTTGATGCCCCCTTGTTTTCCACACTTCTATCTCCCCTAAGCAGCAGGCTTCAACAGATTTCTTGAATATGGCTTTGAAAGGAGACTAGGCACTACATGAGATTTGTCTGAGGGCCACATGAGGCCCAGGACCACAAATGTAGAGAGTAAGGAAGATGACCTTGAAGGAGATTTGCAGAAGCTGTACCCTAGGCAAAAGGGGCTGAAGCATTTTTTAGCTCCAAAACAACAGGATGACAGTTGCAAGTGGCTAAGAGAGACACCTCCCTAATTCAATGAATTGTAGGAAGGAGGAGAAGATACAGTACAATCTGACTTGCAAGATTCTGTTATTCTAGCCAATCTCAATAAAAGTAGTTTTAGCTTTCCTATGGAGTTGAATTCATGGTCTGTACTACCTGGTGGGGCTGACAGCAAACTACTCACATTCTCTTTAGGAAGTCTAGTTTCAAACCACAATGGGCTTTAAAAATAAATCTAACAATCCTCCTCCTTAGCGTCTCTCAGATTTGTGATCATATATTATATTTGAAACAACTGGTTTTCAACCTACCTACTGTACATTCTGATTATCTAAGTAAATCTGAGCTAACATTTGGCTTCTTTTATATTCATTATACCATGTGTGAGGAAGGCAACTAATGGGGAGTTGCCTCATTTATGCCATCATTTATGCTGTCATTTATGCCTTGATAAATGATAGGAGAAAAATCCTCATGGTACAGTTCCATCCAAAACCCACTGAGTCTCTATTGATTCATACTCCGTGTAAGAAAGAGATAAGCAGATCACTCTAAATGCATTAGATTTTGGTATTACTCCAGTTGTTCATATTTTCTGTGAGTTATTTTTCTCTAAACACTGCAAAAATAGTCAACAATTGCAGAATTGTAATTGTAAGTAACTTGCTCTAAGGTCATTCAAAATGTTATACAAAAGTACTCCACACTTTCCCTAATTAACATATTATGCAACTATTGTTAGAATATGTTTCCATATCACTCTCCCTTCAGTCACTGTATGTGTGGTGCCAGGGGTAGAGCTATTATGATGATAACAACAGCAACTGTGGTAGTGGTGGCAATTGTTATGAGATGAACAGCTGCCATTGTTGAGAGACTGGCTATTAGTTGAGGAAATTGGGGTGAAGGTGGAGAATAGACTGAGATGTTCCCTTGAGGATCAGAGTAAGGGGACCAACTATACTATAGCCTCAGGACCAGATTTTATGGATGGCAGCTTATGCTGTTGGTAGAGTGGCTCTTGGGGTAAGAAGCTGAGACCCTAAGGGGGGCCTTGGGGAGGGATTAGTAAGATCCAGGGTTTGCTCTTGGTTGTGAGGGTTCAAGGATGGAATAATGGTGAATAGATGAGTTTGTCAAGGAAGGACAGCATGATGATCTGACAGACTGCTGGCCTATTCAGTTATGTATGTGGAGTACAAATTGAGATGTGTGTGTGGAGTGAGAGTGGAGGCAACTATAAGTAGTTTTGTAGGAAGTGATGAAAGTTGGATGGGGAATTCCATGTTAGGCTCAGGGAAGGTAAGTGGATCCCAGCAGTGATGGGTTGAGGGAAATAGATGGGCTAGCTTTTTCAGGAGAAGGGAAAGTGGCTGTTTTAGGAGAAGAAGGCCCAGTTATGATCTGGGTAGAATGGTCCACATTGACCTTGACCCCAGCAAACAAAGTTACTTTGTTTTAATTATTGAGATTCTTGGTTGGTTGAGTTGTCTCTTGAAGGGAAAGCACTACCCCTAAAAAAGCAGTTCTATGACTTGAAAATCTTCCAGGAGTCATGGCTACTGCAGATTGGACAGGTGGGTACCATTGCCAGGGGGCTTTGTGATCATAGCCCTATGTGGGGCACAAAGATCTTGGAGTGGTCACTCCTGTCCTTATCAGTATGTTTCTGGACTACTTCAAAGCATTTTATATGGGATTACCTTTGAAATCTGCCCAGAAGCTACTATTGGTACAAAACTCAGCAGCCAGTCTTCTTGCAGGAGTGCCCTGGCAGGAGTATATTACACCAGTGCTTGCATTAGTTACTATTAGGCTTTCAAGTACAATTCAAAGTGCCAAGTTTGACCTATAAAACCCTACATGATATAGGGCCTGGTTACTTGAGGGACCACCTGTCTCCCATAATATAGTCATTGGCATCCAGGTACCTTCAGGACTGCCTTTTCCAACCAGTATCAATCCATCAGATACATTCATCCAGGGAGAGGCATTTAGTTGTTCTTCACTACTATAAAATCAGGGGAGCTGAAGTCTGGAGATGTGTTTCTGTACTATGGAATCACCTCCCTTGTGATAGTAGATTGATCCCCACTTTGCGGGCCTTCCAGAAGGCTGTGAAGACTGAGCTATTCCAGAGTGCCTATTGTCCAGTCCCCAACAGCCACTTGCAATGAAGAAAGCTAAATTCTTACAGAGTCTCATCAGTCAGATTTGTCAAAAGGCAAAGGTGGTTAGGTTACAGAATAATGGACTTGGATATATTTATCAATATACAGTAATACAATACAAAGATACGACCTCTTTTGATTCCTCTGATTGTATTTCTATCTCTTCTGAGATAGAAGAGATGCTGCTCTCCATTTCCCAGATGATAAGGAAATAATGCTCAGATGTTCCTGATCTGCAATATTGGACCTTTGGTGGCTTTTGCTCTTATTAGTGATTTCTCCTAGGACTGCTATTGGAAGTGATTTATATAGTTATATTCTGAATATGTTGTATTATATACATTATTTATTGTGCCATGAATGTCACTTTGTTAATTGTATTTTTACTGTACCATGGGCATTTTAGTTATGTTTTTACAGTAGACATTTTACTTGTTAGCACCATGGATGTATTAATGATTATGATTGTAATTTTGGATTTTGTTGTAAACTACCTAGACAGATAGATAGAAATTCTGATACACACAGACACACTTTTTAAATAAAAGTTTTAAGGTGATAAATATTTTGAAAAGAAGATTAACAGACTTTATTGATTACAAGCCCACAACTATTGTGATATATTACATTTTGGCCAGTTATACTACTTTGCTTGAAAAGATATCTGTGGAAAATACAGGTTTTACTGAGTTAAAAAAAATTCAGAACTGGTCAAAGCCTGTGTGATATTGTTGAACTCCTACTCAGATAGAAATTAGGTAAAAGGTAGGAGTTTTGAAATATAATAAACTAGTGGTTCATACAATGTTTCCCCATTATTATTCCCCACTAACCATCAACTAAACAAAGATTAAAATCCAGACACTATTATAGAGTATATGCCCTGGCTTCATCAACAAACCACTAAAATACCAAAAATGAAGAAATCCAGAAGGTTAACTTTCCTCAGCAAAAATTGCTCACTGGGTGAAATTTTATAACTACCTCAGTCTAAAATACTTCTGGCTTCAAAACCCTAATTGAAGAATTCAGCTTGTTAAAGTAATAATACATAGGTCTGAGAGGAAATATTTCTATATCTTTAGTAGTTCCTCATTTAGAACACTATTTCAGTTGTACAGCAAACATGAAGCAGGAAGAAATGTTTGGTTCTGCAGAAGAATTAGACTTGGAAAAAAATGCCACAATGTGTGTGGAGCTATGCTAATAGGAATTACGAAGAAGTATGCTAATGGAATGATGAAGTGAAAGAGGCTGTGGATGAGAGGAAAAAGCATGTAAAGGGATGATTGCTACAAAAATGAGGCCAAGAGAAAGCAACTGCATAATGTACATATACAGGAAATACTGTAGAGTTGCAAAAGAATATAGTTGAGGTCCAAAGAATATCTAAGATTAAAAAAGCAAAGAAAACATAGGATGATGTTGATGGAATTGAATAAAAGGGTGGGTGAAAATGTGGGAAAAAGGAGCTCCCAGCACAGTGAATGGAATTAAAAAATAAAAGCAATGAAGTGATGTACAATGTAACTGAAGGACTGCTGGAAGGACCGTTTTAGAAATTTGTGTGGGATGGCAATGAGATGTTGAAAAACGGAAATGCTGTGCCAATGTTGAAAAATGGTGAGGCAGAAAGGGCAGATGCTATAACAGGAGAAATGATAAAAAAAGAGATGGATTTGGTTTAGGGAGTAGCTGTGCAACTTATTTAACATGTGAGAAGGCTGCATCTCTACCTAATGACTGGAAGAATATCATTATTGTTCTCCTAAAATAAAGGGGAAAGTAGCAGGAATGAATGGAAGATATACAGAGGGATTCGTTCATTAAGTGTACCCAGGAAGGTGTTTGACAGAATTCTGTTTAAAAGGGTACGATGAGAAAAATGGGGTTTTATGCCAGGCAGGCATAATGTCCAAACCATATTTTTGTCTTTCAGTAGGTGAAGGAGAAATGTATAAGTGTGAGAAAGAAAGATTATTGCGCATTTGCTGATTTGGAGAAAAAAAAGCACGTGATAAACTGAGTAAGTTTGAATTATGTAATGTTTTGCATGAATATGGAGTTGATGGCTGCTGAATGTGAATCAAGTGGCATAGATTAAAGTAAAGGTATGAGAATCCATATGAAAAAAAATTACATAACAGTTTTAATAAAATATAACCATATTTTCCTGTAATTGTCCATGCGTAATCTGTGTCTATAGGCAACTTTTTCATAGGACGCAAGTAAAATAGATCTTCAATCTACTGGGCAATTGGGGCTATAACTTTATTTTTCTACAGATGGACAACTTCTATGGACTATTACAATGAATTACAGTTATCTTTTCTTGAAACTGTGATGTAAAAAAATCATGAGAAACCCCTATATATACAATTTGTTTGCAATTGCATAGTTTTTTCCTAATTCCATAGTTACTTTTTAATATTTTTTCTCTCATTTTTTTTTTGTTCTGTTTTATTAAATTAAAAAACAAAACAAAAACAAGTATGAGAATAAATGAAACACTTAGCAAATAATGTTGAATACAGGTAATCCTCACTTAGCAACCCTAACTGGGACCAAAATTTCCATTGCTAAGCAAAGTGGTTGTTAGGAAAAACATCAAGTGACTGCACTGCTTAGTGACTGCAGTTCCAGTAGTCCCAGTTGTGGTCATTAGGCCAGGACTATGCCATTGTTAAGTGAGGACCTCATGCTTCTCCTGCCCTGCCACACTCACCTTCACTGTCTTCTTCCTCCCACTGCTGATGAAACGCACCCTGCCTGGCTCTTTGCGAGGCAGCTGTTGCCATGTGAGGCCTTGGGAAGGCTGTGCAAGGCTTCAGGAAAGCCCACAAGGCTTTGGGAAGGCCTTGCACACCAGCAGCTGCCTTGAGAAGGACTAGGCCAGGCGCACCTCATCAGCAGTGGGAGGAAGAAGACAGTGAAGGTCAGCTGGGGGCAGCGGGAGGTAGCAGGGGCAGGGGAGTGCAGGGCAGCCAAAAAGGCAGAGATGGGGGAGAGATAGGTAGGTGGGGGGAGTTGAAGTGCACCCTGTGGTTGTAAATGTAGGCAGGCTGCCAAGCACACAAATTTTTATCATGTGACTATGAGAGCGCTGCAATTGCCGTAACTTCAAGGACCAGTTGTAAATACCATTCATTCAGTACCATTGTAACTTTGAACAATTATTGAATGAATGGTCATTAAGTGAGGACTACCTGTAGGCAGTAAAACAAAAATGTGTGATGTCTCTTAGTTGTTTAATGTATTTATGGATAAATGTTTAAGGAATGCTTATGGTCATGTTACAGGTGTGTTGGTTTGAAATATGAATGCATGTGTACTTATGAATGCAGATGATACTGTTTTGTTGGCTGAGAACCTGAGTGATTTGCAGCAAATGTTAGACTGTGTAATACAATTAGGAATATGGATCTGAAAATTAATGTAACAAACACCAAGGTAGTTGCATTTGACAGGAAAAATAGAGTGAATTATTGTAAGTTATACATAAATGTAGAAAAACTGGAGCAAGTAGATGAATTTGTGTGCCTTGACAGAATGTTAACTAAAGATGGAGAAATGGATGGGGAAATCTAAAGGTGTGCAGATGCTGGTAAAAAGATAGTCAGTGAATATATGGTCTATTGTAAGGAATGAATGTGTGTTGAAGATATGAAAATGAGTGAGAATAAGAGTGAGCTTCTACCCAATTTGCTATATATAAGTGATAGGTATGTGAGAAGAAATGTAGAAAGGTTAAATGCTTTGGGAATGGGTTATTTAAGAAGCATGTGTGCCAAAACAAGAAGAGAGAAAGTCAAGAATGAATGCATTATAAATAAATGTGGACCAAAGGCAAAATTGAGTAGACTGAAAAAAGTATCCTGAGGTGGTTTGAGCATATGGAGAAAATGAATGGAGATTTATTTGCAAGGAAAAGTGAATGGATCAAGAGGAATGGGATGGCCAATGAGAAAGCTGTGGTTGGATGGAGTTGATGAGAACCTCAAGGAGAAGGAGACTTTTAAAGAAAAACAAAAAGGCAACATGGAAGTGGTAGAAGTAAAAATGGTTTGCAAGGATAGAAGTGCATGGAGAAATATAACGAACATTATTGGTATAAACTAATTTTAGAGTAGCTATATTTCCTTTTCTTTTTCTTACCTCATGCTTAATTTCTTTAGTTTGTTATATCTGTGTGGGTTTGCATGGGGAGAAACCATCTTCAACTCAATCCTACCAAGACCAAGTGGTTGTGCGTGTTTTGCTGTTCAGATCTGGAGATATTCCATCTTTGACCTTGGATGGGGTTGCACTTCCCCATCCAAAGGTGGTGCACAATCTGGAGGTCTTCCTGGACTCACAGCTCCTGCTGAAACAGCAGGTGGCAACTGCGGCCAGAAAGGCCTCTATACAACCATCTGGTGTGCCAATTGCATGCTTTCCTAGATCAGGGGGGCCTTTCAGACAATCACTCATGCCCTGGTTTCCTCACAGCTTGACTACTGCAATGCATTCTACCTGGGGCTGTTATTGAAGACCACGTGGAAGCTCCAACTGGTCCAGAACACAGTGGCAAGGGCAGTGATGGGCATGCCTCAGTATGTCCATGGAACACCACTGCTTCGTGAGCCATACTGGTTGCCAATTTGCTTCTGGGTTTGATTCAAGGTGCTGATAATTACCTATAAAGCCCTACATGGTATAGGGCCTGGTTACTTGAGGGACCACCTGTCTTCCATAGCATCTGCCCAGCCGATTTGATCTTGCAGAGTTGGCATGCTCTGCTTTCTTTTGATTAAATAATATCAGGACCCTGGAAGTGTGCCCTTTGTGTAGCAGCAGCTGCCCTCTGGAATGAGGTTCTCCCCAAGATCCAAATGGATTCCACTCTGCTGTTGTTTAGAAGGTGCTTGAAGACCTGGCTCTTCACCCAGGCCTTTGGCAAGGGAGAGTAAGACCCTTTGTTTCATTCCCATCTCGTCTATTGTTCTTGCTATCTTTTATCTTTTTTTCCCTTCTTTTTAATTGGTTGTATTGTGATTTCCTTGTTTAGGTTGTTGTGAACCACCCACAGTAGCTGGGAATTAGGCTGCATGCATGTTAAGTATGTACATACATACATCTTATTCTTTCTCTGAACTCTGTGTAGCATTGCTTACCCGCATAGCTTGATGGGAATATAGGTTAGGCAGGTATATATCAAGCCTGGGAGGAAGAGGCAATCTGAAAAGATCCTAGCTTAGGCTCTGAAGAGTCATAGCTATTAATCTTACGTTCCCTGTTCCAACCTGGTAATATTCAGCCAAGCATTGATTCAAGGTCATAGCTATGGCATCAAAGGAAGAGGCATCCCAGTGGAACTCTTTCGCTTCCTTTTCTTTAAAAGCCAAAATCCTCCCTTTTTCAGTTTTAACAGTGGTTACTTTGTGGTAAGTCTTCTGTGTCTGTTTATTTATGAAAATAAATTCTTAATTTAAAAACCCTGACAGATTTTTGAGCAATATGATAAATTAAGTCCCCAAACCCTTGGGTGTCACAATTGTGTGGATTTTTGCCAAGGTCTGTGCAAATGAAGGGGTTGATGATAATGAAATGCAGGAGCAATGAATTTCAAGGAAAGTCAAACTAGCTTTCCTTTACAAATCAGGGGCATGAAGCAGGTTTATATGTCCATTCCAAAAGACGTTCGCAAAGATATATTCACCTGTATCATGACACATACTCACAGCAATATCAACTAGTTTAAGAGACATCTAGTTGCATATGGCAATCTTTACCCATCTCAGCTAGGTGATTTTATACTGATCATATTTCTAGACAAATGTATTTTTAGGATTAAAAAGCATTGCAGCCACTTGCTGGAGAAAGAAGGATACATTTTTGTCATGGCTACATACATAAAACATGCCACATTTAAGAATGACCTAATCCCAAAACTGCCAGTTCTACAAGACCTCTCAGTGGCTTTTGATATCATAAACCTTCTGTGACATCTAGAGGTCCTTCTTGTTGGACCACATTCAGTGGGTAATACTGTAGGAGTATAATTTGATATGTAAGCCATTAATCTGTGGTGTCCTATATGCTGTTTAATATCTACCTAGTGTTGAATTGTGATAATTCCTGCAGGTTCCATACTTATTTATAATTGTATTTATTATTTATTGTATTTATTGTGTCTTGTTTTATAATTGCATTACTTTGCTTTTCTCTTTGTAAGATGCCCAGGAGTTTTATGACTGGGACAGCATAGACATCTCGTAAAATAAATGAAGAAAGAGAGAAGAGAGAGAGAGAGAGAGAGAAGAAGAAAGAAAGAAAGAAAGAAAGAAAGAAAGAAAGAAAGAAAGAAAGAAAGAAAGAAAGAAAGAAAGAAAGAAAGAAAGAAAGAAAGAAGCAGACACAGACAGAGACAGACAGACAGACCTTGGTCACATCCTGCTTTGATTAGTGCAATGTATTTGAGGTGGGGCTAACACTGAAATATATCTGGAAATTGAAGGTAGTGTTAAATATTGTGGCAAGGCTGCTGATTGATGAAAGGTACAAGGATCATATGATGACTCTACTGATATTTTTGCACTTCAGTTTTCTGGGCATAACCTAAGGTGTTGGTATTAACCTTAAAGATCTAAAATGCTTAGGGTATGAGCAAGAGGTTGCCTTTTCTTTTCAGAACCTCTCTAGATGTTAAGAACTACAAGAAGACCCTTCTGAAGGTATTACTGTTCTCAGAGGCTGATTTGTTGGGTAGGCAGGAGAGGGCCTTCTCTGGAATCACTCCCAGTCTGTGAATGTGCTCCCTTGGAAACTATGTTTAACCTCCACTCCCTCTGGACCTACAAAAGATGCCAGGTCTTTGACAGTTAATTCTTTTAGTCTTTCTATTTCAATGTACTTGTTTTATCCTGTGTTAGCTTATATTATAAGTCACCTTGAATGTAGATGATATATAAATCTGTCTGTCTGTCTGTCTATCAACTATCTGATTAGAGGGAGAGAATGAGATATAGGTAGTCCTTGCTTAATGACAGTAATTGGGGCCCAGAATTTCCATTGCTAAGCAATGTGGTTGTAAAGTGCAACATCACATGACCACATCATTTAGTGATGGCAATCCTAGCATTGTTAAGCAAGGATCATGGGTTGTTAAGCGAGGACCTCCTCACAACTTCCAACAATCAAAATCAGTGGGGAAGCCAGCAGGAAGTTGTGAGGTCCAGGTAGCTTACAAGCAGGTCAGCAGGCATGTAAGTGGTTGTTGCCAGGTGAGGGAGAGTGCACAGATGAGTGCAGTGGCACACCAAGCAATTTCAAGGCAGGGGTGTCTGCTGCCAGGTGTGTGTGTGTGCGGGTGTTGCAGCAGTATGCACAAGTGATTTTGGGCCTGGGAGTGGCTGCTGCCAGGCAGGGGAGACTTACTGGAGTGACTTGCAACCTTTCCTGCTGGATTCCCCATTGACTTGTGGGAAGCCAGCAGGGAAGGTCACAAATGGCGATCACATGACCATGGGAAGCTGCAACTGTCATAGTGTGAGCCAGTTGCCAAATGCCCAGATCGCGATCATGTAATTGCGGAGGTGGTATGACAGCCAGAACTTTGAGGACTGGTTATAGATACCATTTGTTCAGTGCTGTCACAACTTTGAACAGTTGCTGAATGAGTGGTCACTAAGCAAGGACTACCTGTACTTGTAAAGTGGGCAGATTTTCCATTTCCTAAGTTTTCCTTTTTCCCATGTGAGGATTTCCCAGATTCGTAGCTTCACTGAAGTCCAAGCCAAGTTTGTGATTGACAAACATCAATCACAAATTACAAACATCAACTTAAGTTTCATAAGATATGTTGTCTAATATTCACTGGCTTTCGTGTAATAGAAAATAACAGCTGAAATTGGGTCAGCTGCTTTTTGCTCATACTTACCACTGTTTAATATTTGCAATCTTGGCAGCTGGACATGTCATCTACATGGGATAATAATGGAAGCAGTATTTTAAGTTTCTTCATATCTAACCACTTGAAAAATGATATTTAGTTAATCTGCAGGCCTGGAGGAATGGAGCAGTCTTACAAAGCTATTTTTATCTGATTGAAAGTCTTGGTGAGGAGCTGCTTTTTTAAAAAAATGGGGAAGTATAGGAGAAATATTTTCTTTCAGTAAATAGATTGGTCTGAAGAGAAATAGAAGGTGACATTAGTCATGTTTATGTAAGCTATGATGGGTGAGGAAATAATATGCACCTATGTGCCTACTTTGGAGTAAGGAACCTAGCATTTGAAATTTAAGCATTTATCTCTTTGGATCTTTCAAGGCTCTTGTTACTTTTTTTTTAAATTTATTTATTCCATTCCATTAAAGGTGGAGAGAGAGGCAAACAAACCACAAAGGTTTCCTTCATGAAACTCCATTCCCAAAGTAGTAATAAGGAATTTACAATTTTGATTTGTGACTGATCTATGCAACTGCTTCTATTAAATGCTCAATAATTTATAAGAGCCACTGTAGTATAATGGCTAAGATATTGGACTAAGGCTGGGAAAATGTCTGCTGTAGATGTTAAAAAGAAAAAAAAAAGTGATCATAGAAGTTTGTTTTGGTATTCAGTTGTTCCATTATCATCTGAGATTTTATGTGTGCTAGATTGATGACAGACTATTCATATGCAAATGTCAGAATAGCCCTTCTATCCAGATGGCATGATTTCAGAAACCATTATGTGGCCATGCACACACTGAGAAACAATTCACTGTTGTTTCAACAATTACCAGGTTAGTCCCGATGTTATTGTTACTACCTTGATTAATCTAATTTTTTGAATGCTCAAAGCTTGAAGTCTTGGCTGCATCTGCATAGCACCATGGCAGGACAGAGTTGGCAACACCCATATCCTCAAAGAGCTGCTAAGAACCACATGCTGTTCTCGCCAACTCCTTCAGCATAGCTGTTGGCTTCTTGAAACTACCTGGGCCTTCAAGTTGTGTAGATATTGGTTCAGGTCCCAAAGACTCTACAGATGGAAATCCTAGTGATGGTAATGCAGTGGGTGCACCAGACACCAAGTGGTTGATTGGGTCCTATCTCAGGATCCTGCCACTACACAGGCACTAGTTATTTTTTCAAGAGGGGAGGGTTTGACTCACAGCTACAGCTGCTGAATGGATGGCGGGTGTTGCTGGGGCCAGGGGGAGGGGGGAAGAATGGTACCACACATTGGAGGACAGTTACATCTGGGAGGGTGGGCAGAGTGCAGACTTGTCAAAGAAAGGCTGTTAAAACTGGCACAAGGTCCACCCCAAATTATTAGCCATAGTTTTGACACTAGGGATCCTTTCTTCCAGTCAATCAAATCTTTATTATGGTCATAGACCAGCATAGTTTTCTTCTAGAGATCTTCAGCTCAGCTCTACCAAACACCATAACTATCCACTACTGTCTTGTTCAGCCATAGAATCGTAGAGATGGAAGGGAATCTCATAAGAATCTAATCTACTCACTACTTGGTACAGGATTTGCTAAAGCATTTTGAACAGAAGTTTATCTTGTCTGAAGACCTTTAAGTGAATGGAAACATGCTACGAAATGAGGTAGCTTTTTCCATTGGTTGACAGCTCTTACCATCCAGAAATTTCTCCAAACATTGAACCTGAATCTACCTCCCTGTAGTTTTAATCCACTGATTCTGGACCTGTCATTTGGGGTAATAGAAAACAAGTGTACTCCTCCCTTTATGTGGCAATCTTGTATGTATCTGAAGACTGCTATCAGTCTTCTCTTCTGCAGGCTAAATATACCCAGTTCCTTTAACTATTATATATAGGATTTGGTTTCCAGTCTCAAATCTTTTGAAGCTCTCCTCTGAATTTGCTCTCCTTTTTAGACTGAGGTGCCCACACTGGACACAATATTCCGAGCAGAAGATGATCAGAGCAAAGTAGGGTAGGACAATTAATTTTTGTGATATGATTCTTGCTCTCCTTTATACAACAAAAATAGTATTTACCTTTTCAGCAGTTGCATCACATTGTTAGTTCATGTTCAACTTATGATTTATTAGAATACCCTTTTCACATGTACTACTGCCAAAGCAGGTGTCTCCCATCCGATACTTCAGCCTTTCATTTATTCTCCCCAGATGCAGCTTTACATTTCTGCCTGTTAAATTTCATCCTGTTTATTTTAGCCTGTCTAGATCTTTTTGGATGTTCTCTTTGTTTCTTGAAGTTAGCCATCTTGTCCTCTTCAGATTTGACAATGATCCTTTAAACCCTTCATCTATGTAATTAATAAAAATACTAAGCAGGACAAATTCTGTGGCATTCCATACTATCAAATCTTGTGTGAAGCCATTTATGAGTACTCCCTGGGTGCAGTCACCCAGCTAATAATGAATCCATCTAACAGTTGTATAATCTAACCTATTTTACCATTTTATTAATGGGGGCACCATGAGAGGTGTCATTGAATGCTTTGCTGATATCAGGGAGCTCTGTGTCCATGGCGTTTCTCCAATCAGTTAAAGAAGTGACTGTGTTCAAAAGGGAGATAGGGTTAATCAGGCATGCCTTATTTCTGAAAAGTCTATGCTGGCTCTTACTAATTGTTGCATTCCTATGCAAATAGTCCCAAATATGCTGTTTAATAATCTGCTAAGGGACTTTGCCCAGTATAGATGTCAAGCTGATGGATCTGTAAATTTTCCAGGACCTCCTTCTGTTTTTTGAAAACAGCAATAACATTTGCTCTTCTCCAGATGTCTGGGACCTTACCAGTTCTCCAGTAGTTCTCAAATATTACAGTTAACAGTTGTATAATTACTTCAGAACCCTAGAATTACCTAATCTGATTCTGAAAACCTAAATTTATTTAAATTAGTTAAGTGTTCTTTTATACTCTCCTTGTCAATCCTGAGTTGTAGCTCTTTCTGTCCACCAGTGGCTCAGTGGTGCTCAATTAGGGCTTCCCTTTACTTTCCCTTTCTCAGAGAAGACAAACATTTTGCCTTCTCACTATCATACGTATGTTACCTATCCACCCCTTTGTGATAGATTTGCAGCTCCTTTGCTTTCTTCTTGTTTCTGATACCCTTCAAAGCTTTGGAGGGGGGATGTTTTAGGCTTTTTTTTTTTTTTGCAACCCTTAGTTTGTTTTCTGCTCTAATCTTTCTAATATAGTACCCATCATTTCTGACAACAGACTTATGTCTTTCTTGGGTAAGTACTCCTCCTCCTTCTTCCTATACATGCCCTTTTTCTTTTCAATATTTTTGGAACATCCTGTGTGGATCCACAATTATCTCTCCAGATTTATCCCATTTTTCTTTGTAGTAGGAATTGTTTGCAATGTCACCTTCCCAGGCACTTTTCTCCACAATAAAGGCTATAGTAACAACATCTTGAAAACCCAACAGCATTTTCCCTTCCCTCCCTCTTATACCAAAAAGAGTTAAATTTCTTTCTAATGCCTTCTTCCTTTCCCAAGCTTAATTTGTGCCTTGCTAACCACCACATTTCTTCTCTGAGATAATTTCTATGGCTCTCTACACATATCTTTTGCCTCTCTAATCAGTCTGGATCCAACTCCCAGTCCAGACATAATTCCCATTATGATATTACTTTTGTATTTTTCTTCTTTATTCTTACCAAACACTGTTCTTACCAAATGCCAGATACTGTTAAGAGGGTTTTCATGCTCCAATTCATGAATCTCTATGCAGGCATATACCAAGTCATTTTCAATTCTTAGCAACCACAGAGATCCAAGAGGATCTGTCTTCAATTTGGTCCTTCACCACTGTAATTGAGTCCATTGACCTTGCGGCTGGTTGTCCTCTTCTCTTTCCTTCCCCCTTTCCCAGCATTATACAGTAGATTTTCCATAGAGCCTTTGTTACCTTCCTTTTGCTCTAGTTTAACACCCTCCTGATGAGTTTGGTGAGGTGCATCCTTCCCAGTCTTCATGAGATGTAGCTCATCTCTTGCCGGGAGTCCATGACTGAGGAATCCAAACCCTTAATGGAAGCAACATTTATGTAGCTAGTTGTTCACTTACAGAATCCTGTTCTGTCTTCTTATGCCATTGGTATCACCTGGAATGATTGATAAAAACACAACTTCTGCTCCTATCTTATGTATCGCCTTCCTGCTGAGGTCCAATAATCTCTTGAGATCTATTAATAAATTGACAGTGTTATTTGTCTCCCCATGAATAATTAGTAAGGGATAGTTTGATGTGGTGGATTTGAAGGGTCTTGACAGGCTGTCTATCACATCCTGAATACCAATACTTGGAACACAATATATCTCCCATGACATCATACCAGGTTTGTACTGTGGCCTTGTTTCCTCTCATCAGGGAATCATCCACCACAACAGTGCATCCCTTCCTCAAATCATTCTTGAGGGTTTTTGATCCATTGTTTCTTGAGCTCTCCACCTCCTGTTCAACCAGGATTGCTGAATTTTGCTCTGGTGGCTGTAGATTGACTTGAGTGAGAGCCTGATCCCAATTGCTGAGCTCCATTGGTGCTGAATACCTTCTGATGTTCTTGCCTGGGTCATGTGCTTCCAATTCGTCTTCCTCTTCACGTTCTCTGACATTCATTTATGACTGGAGAAGTTTCACCAGTCTTGTCCAGGAATGTCTCACATTCCCTGATATATTATGCACAGAAATTCTCTTCTTTCACCATCTCCCCCAGTAAGGACACAAACGTGCACATCCAGCAGATGTAATTGGGGTTCTCTTCAAGCAAATGGACAAATAGTGTACATACAGTAATTTCAGGTCACTATGAAGTTTTCTTTGTTCTCCCTGCTGCTTGGAGTTGGGGTCTTCCCCACACACTTCTGCAGAACTCCCAAGCAAAACTTCCCTGTTTGTTTTCCCTGTTTGCAGTGCTCCAGTCACACACAATGAGCAATTGGCAGCAATCAGAAAATTGCCAGCAGGAACAATCCGTCTACAGTCTCCACCTCTTTGGCTCTTTCACTGCTTTTCCTCCTCTCCCTTCTCTATCCTCAGCTGAATTCTTCTGTTTGCTCCCCCCATCCTCTAATTCAGTGCTTCATACATCATAACATCACAAGCAGGGGAGTCCTGTGCACCATACCCCAAGCCTGAGTAAATAGCCAGGTCTTTAAAGTTTTCCAGAATGTCATCATGGTGGGAACCCAACAGATCTCAAGGAGGGGTAGGGGGTGGGATAGAGTCCAGAGGGCAGGCACCATGACAGAGAAGGCATACTTTCTGGGTCCCCAAAGATAACACTGTTGAATTGAGGGGACCCTGAATACATTCACTCTGACAGATTGTACAGGATGTAAGACAGGCAGTTCTACAAAAAGCTGGGTTCTGTACTATGTAGGGCTTTATAAGTGATAAACATTACCTTCAATTTCCCCTCGAATCATACTGGCAAGCAGTGCAGCTCACAGAGCAGAGTTGTTAGATGGGCTGCATTGAGGAAGTTTGGTTGTCGCACTGAGTTTTTCTATTTTCTGGTTTTATTGCTTTCTGTTTTTACTGACTGTAGGTATTTTTTTTTTATTCCATAATGGTGAGCTGCCCAGAGTTTGGTTTTAAGGTAGGCATCCATACAAAAGTTTTAAATTAAATAAATAAATAAAATCTGGACCAGTTGAAGCTTCTGAGTGGTCTGCAAGGACAGCTCCGTGGGAGTCTGTTGCAGTAGTTAGGCCATGAGGTAACAAGGTCATGAGTGACTGTTTGGAGGGCTGACCAATCCATGAAAAGGCACAACTAGGTTTTCTTTCTCAATTCCTTACAAAAACTTATTTCTGAATTGTCTCAGAAACAGTATGTTTAATTTTATCTCTGAGCAAGGGGTGTTCACAAGATATGATTTTAAAAGTCAAGATAGTGGCCATAATAGTGCAGTTGAAGGTCCACCCATTTTTTATATGTAATCACACCATTGCAACTATCGTCTTGACCATACCCTGCAGGCACTCCTGGTTTGAGCGCAAAAGAAGAAGAAGGAATATTGCCTTCCCAACCATTGTTAAGCGGATACATCCTGTCCTAATTGCCTTCCAATACCACAAGGTCTTACCCATATATTTTAATGCAGACTTTAGTATTTCCTTTACACAACTGAGCAACCCTTCATTTTCTTTTTCTAGGTTTACCACAAAGTCTGCTATTAATCGTCTGACAACTAAATCATGTTGCTTCTCTCTCTCTCTCTCTCTCTCTCTCTCTCCCTCCCTCTTCTCTTTGTAGGCTCTGAACATTTTAGCAGTATTAGTGTATGAAAACTTTTAACCAGCCTGGTATCCAATCCAATGGATCAATAAAATGAGTGCTTAAATCCCTCAATGTAAATAGGATAGAGTACCCTACTGACTAGTTGCTGTCTAAATATCATAAAGATGAGAATAGCTGACTGAGAAGACTGAATGATGGAAAATTAGAAAAATGAAATGTTTGCTGTCATTAATTAAATGTCCATACACAGAGTTTTTTATTTATTTATTTATTACTTTATTTTATTTTATACCACCACACTTCACACGCCACCACACTCCAATTCCTGGCAATTACAGGCTATTGATTTTAGCCTATACTTTCTAACCATGCCTATATAAGATTTATTTACACACTCTTGAAGCTGAATAGCAGCTGCTGGAATTCAGTGCTAGCTGGATAAGGTTCCATGCGGCTGTAAAAAATGTTGGAATTTATTCCTCATGTGTGATATAGCAAATGCATATGCCAATTCTGCTGGGTACCTTTGGCCAGAGTAGTGATAGTGTGATTTATTTACTAGACAATTCAATTCACATGGGAAATCAATTCAGTGTTACCACAGATGCACACAGGCCAAAGGCCTAGCCATGTTAAAGCAATTCACAGCAGGGGGGAAAAATCACTGTGAACTGAGTTGAACGATACCTGCATTATATTGTGTTCAGAAACTTGAGACCCTGGGAATTAAGACTCTGGATTTACACCAGCTGTAAGATGACATTTAAATTATGCTGTAGTTTTTTGCCTGAAACTGCAGTCACATTGGCTGTTGCTTCCCAGTTAATTTTAAATCATGTGAGGTAATCTGCTTAACCCCAGGGCATTTTGAAATCCTGGAATGGATAACGGGATGGTTTGGCTACAAACATTATACAGTTGTTACAAGGTTTGCACATTGTACTAAGCCACTGGGTGATTTTGACTTGGTTTTATGTATCAAACAATCTAATATAGTTTACAACCATGGCTTGGGACTTATAAAATGTGGTTAAGGTCATCTATGTCTTAACATGACCTGTAAAACCAGCCATAATAACAGTTGAGTTGGGAGGACCAGTACCCCTCCATGACATGTATTATATTTATTTCAAGGCAGCTTATAGTTTAAAACTACAGGAACAAAATAAAAAAAAAATAAGAAATACATTAAAGCACAAATAATAAAATGATTGATCTTGAAAGTTCTGACTGACGAGTTGGGTCTTTAGGGACTTTCTAAAGGTGGAGAGAGTAGAGTCTAAATGCAGCTCCTATGGGATACATTCCATATAGCCAATGATGAGAATAGACTACAGCTCCCATAATCCCTGCAAATTGATTGCCCTTTCTGGTAGGGTTCTTTGGAGTTAGAGTTCAACAATATTTGGAAGGCAAATATAGTTGTTGTTCATTTCTCCAGTAAAGGCTTGATTTTGACTAGAGATGCCAGCAAATTTCCTAAATTCTCTTTAAAAAGAACATTGTGTTCTTAGCTTGCTCCAATTATATATAAAGCCTAAACTTGGCTCAGAATGGGGCAACTGGGGGCAGCTCTAACTCACTCACAATAAGGCAGATACATCTATCAATCCTAAAAGGAAAAGTTCTGGCTTCAATTGAATATTAATCTTTAAAATCCTCTGTATCAATGTATGTATTTGAATCCAACTTTTTTTAGCTTTTTTATATGTCCACCAGGCATAATAAAATGTCTCTTCATGTTGTTCACATTCGCAATTTACATTTGAAATACATTCTAGATAATTTCTCTGTCATCATGTACCAACGATACATCATTTTATAAAAATTATCTTTAAGATCATAACATAATGTAAATTTCAACCCTTTTAACCACATATTTTCCCATTGATCCATCTATATAACTAAAACTCTTAGCCCACTTTATCGTACATTCTTTAACCTGTCCTTCCTCTGTTTCAAATTTCCACAAAAGTTTATATATTTTAGCAATGACATGTTCATCAGTACATAATTGTACTTCAAAGTCTGTCTTACTTTGCTCCATACCATAAGTCTTTTTATCCATTTTGAATCTTTCTGATAACTGTAAATGGAAAGTGAGATTAGCCTCATCCCTCTTAACATTCCTCAAGTCCCTCAAGATCTGGCTATGTGATCAGGCCTGGGGGTCCCAGGGGACCGGGGAGATTTTGTGATGGCTCCCTTACTATGGTTAATGTCATCTTCTCCAGCTGTTTTTATCATTTAATGATTGCTTTATATGTATTCATGGGTTTTTTAATTGAGTGTTGTATGCCGCCCAGAGTCACTTTTTTGTAAGATGGGTGGCTATATAAATATGATCAATAAATAAAATAAACAAAAACCACTGACAACTATTTCCTTCTGCTATTAGTTGCTTTCTTGATTTAATTTTATATTCCCCTTGATGATTTTCCAATAATTCCTGGCACATTAACCATTTGTTTTTGTCTGCTGTTTCTCTTCTATGTAATGCTTCTTGTGCTGAGATGCACAAAGGTGTTTTCGGGCATAACCTGGGTTTGTATCTATTCCATATTCTCAGTGTGGCATGTCTAATAAAATGATTTTAAAAATCCACATTAATTTTAACTTTATTGTACCATGAATATCCATGCCATCCAAATCTCAGGTTGTGACCTTCTAACTCTAAATCCTTTTCGGATTGATGGATAAACAGTTAGAAAAAAGTCATGGAAGATTATTTCAATATATGATTGAAATATACATGATTACTGTGGTGAGATTACTGTACTGTATGCACAAAGATGAAAAGATTCAGCACTACCCACCATGAAGCAATGGTTGGTGAAATTGACAGAACTTGCTGAGATGGACAAACTGACTTCTTTGATTAAAGAAATGACAATATCTACTGTACATTTATTGGTGACTGCAAACCCCTTATGGACTTTTTGCGTAAAAATTTTAAAAAAATGAACTGGTGATTTATGGTTTGGTTGATTAGATAGGATAGATTATAGAAGGAAGAGAGTTATGCTGAAACTTTAGAGAGAGAGGTTAAAATACAATTGTACTTATAACTGCTGTGAAGAATATCAGAAGCTACTTTTTTTCTTTTCTATTTTTCCCCACTTTTTTTCTTTTCTTGCACTTCTCTCTGATCTTTTTTTCTTATTTTATATTAGTTTGAGTTTGTTTTTATATTCTTTTAAATTTTTTTTAATAAAGCTTACACACACACACACACATATACACACACACATAAACAATAAAGCAGATATAACTAATTTGCCCTGTCTCTGTTTCAAATCTTCTACTGAACTCTGCCATATGCTTTTCAGGAGTCAGTGTATTGGAAGGACAGTGCCACCTGCTAGAAACAGTGAAAACCATTTAGAACAGTTCATCTGATGGTTGCTCGTATAATGTCTTGGAAGGGTAAATTTGGACTGAGGATTCATATTCAAATCAGGGTAACACATGCAATAATGTATTGCAATCTTCTGGATGCCTGGCAAAATTGCTCAATGAAAAGAGAGGTGGCAGTTGTGTTTTATTATAGTCAACACCTAGAAAATGAGAATTAGATGTATATATTCACTGTCACTATAATTTCTTCTTCTTACCCAAGTCTGCTTTTGCAGTGGCTTTGCATGTAATGATACTGTCTTGAAAATAACTGTTTAATTTATTTTACCTTCCTTTAGTTAATCTATATATCCAATTTTCTAATTCTCCCCTTTTCCATCCCTTCTCTTCTTTTCTTGTTTTCACAATATATTACATCCTAATCTTTTGCTTTGTTTAAAGACAATAATCTCTCAGTTGCATTAGTTTTTACCTAGATGTATTGTCCTCTTCCCACACTGATTTATCCTTGCTGTCATTCATTATTTAGCTTTGGTTTTTACATCTAAAATTGAATATTTCTTTTCTCCCCATCTTTGTTCTTGTAAGCAGTATCCTCTTCAGTCATATTTTGCTCTCACTGATTGATAGGAAAATGGTGGGTGGGTGTCTCTCTTTCCCTCTGTGTGAGTAGATTAGACAATGTCACCAGAGAAATCAAAGATGAAGAGGGTGGAGGAAGGGCTCAGACAAAATATGCTGGCACAGGGCTACTGGGAGTTTAGGAAATGCTGTGGGCTGAGCAGAAGGTAACTATGAGAAAAGACTGTAATTACAAAAACCTCTGTACTGATTTCCATAAAATTTAGTTGCTCAATAATACTCTAACTCTCCTGAAAATGTGATCCCATTTTTAATAAAATAAAACACATTATAGGCACTCTTATATCATTTTTCCACTAACTCTTCTAGAGTCATATAGCCATTATTGTGTTGCAATAGCATGGTATGGAATACTGATGCCACATCCAGTGAGTAGAGTGGGGGCAACAAGTGAAGAGAAA
Source organism: Liasis olivaceus (assembly GCA_030867105.1). Taxonomy (NCBI): domain Eukaryota; kingdom Metazoa; phylum Chordata; class Lepidosauria; order Squamata; family Pythonidae; genus Liasis; species Liasis olivaceus. The sequence goes on along the minus strand of CM061349.1, from coordinate 117,362,809 downwards.
GCTTATTTAACAATAATATTTTCTACATCATCATAATCCTGGCCAGTTTGTTAAGAAGTGGGGATGATAGCCATGGCCATGGCCATATTTGCAATAATTTTTAGTTTTAAAAAAGCACTGTAGATGCCAGCCCTTCCTACACCACCTTGGTTAGTTGTATACCCTACAGGGACAGGTAAGAGGGTAACCTAGAAGGCCACAATTCTTCAGACAACTATACATAAAGAAAGAATAATATCCAAAAATTTCAAAAGTTAAAGAGCCAGAATCACTGCACTGTTCGTGGGAAGACCAAGAAAAGTTATTATCACTGCTTTCTTCTCCTTGACTCCAGCAAGGTACACAACCAGGAGTTACTGTTCTCAGTTAAGTTATGCAGAATAGATGCAGAGGGTGTCTGTAAACTTGCAGTGCATCTCAAGGACCAGGAATCCAGGTCAGCAACCTTTACTACTGAGGATATTATTAAAAGAATGTTAAAGCATCCTTTCCACTGAGGCTGGAGGAATGATTGCTACTGATGGACCTTCATGAATATTTACTGGCCTGCTTGGACAACATTGGAACCCAGGTTGGATTTGGCACCAGAGGACAGGACGATGGAGCTTATGGTACTTACAGACTTCAATGCTCTGCTTAACTGCAGACAGTAAGAAAAGAGTTTATCATCAGTCAAAGCTAACAGGTGGGTGGTAAAAAATAGGTTCACATGGGATGGCCAATGAGAAACTCATGACGAATCAATCCAGTGGTCTTTTTAGGACAGCTGTGCATTGGGTGACTTTAAATTAGATTAACTACAAATCATAGATACTTTGTTTTTCAGTACACTGTTAAGTTAAGGGACCAATTCCTTGACCAGTTTCTTGGTCAGAACAATAGCATTAGATTTCCTGTAGGGGTAAGCCTCAAGCCACTTGCCAACATTAACAAGGACATACTTAAAATCTTGGCCAATGGAATTTCAGTAAAGTCTGAATGTTGAGAAAGTGTAATTCTGGCAAGGGAATGACAGGATGTGGGGGAGGCCATAAAGGCTTCCCAATGTTGCACTGTAGACATTCAAGGCAGGCTCAGACTACTTGTTGTAATACAGAAGGGCTCTTAGGTGCCCACTAATACTTTTCAGTTTCAGTTTACATCCCACCCCCTTTGCCTATGTGTTCATTAGGATGGGCTAAGCTGACAAACATTAAAAGGAAGGAGCAAGGAACAAACAGGAGATCATCTGGAGCCTGAAGAGCTTCATGGGGGCTAAGAAAGTACCCCACCTGAATCCAGGCTGGGTCCAGTTTCTGAGCAGACAACAAAGAAGATAAGAAAGACGTAAAATAACTTTAGAAGACTGGAGTGCCAGGCAAATGAGAACGGATTTTAATGACAGCAACAGCAGAGGGCAGAAGAATAGCATCAAGTAAAGAAGAAACAAAATCAGCATTCTGAATTGGAGCACTAGATGATGTGAGATACCCATGGTTTTGCCAAAATTGGCCATAGACATGTACAATGCCAAAGCAATAATGGACCCAGAGGATTCTCCCCAGTACATTCAAGCTGAAATTTATTGAACCTCTAGTGTATCTGGTTATTTTTAATTCCCCTCTGCATCAAAAACAGTAACCAATTAACCGAAGGATAACAATTTGCTGCTTATTAATAAGATCTTAAATTTGTTGCCTCATTGCAGCTAATGGTAGGGTGGGTCATGTCTGAGCCTTTGATTGCTTTGGGAAATGACTTGAATTATTTCCAGTGATTTCTGAGTCAATCAGAGGATACCTCATCTATCTTTAATTCTGCCTGAGTTAATAGGTGTGTAAAGTACACTTCAGGTTATATTCAAGGCTGGGGAATTTATAGCTTCACTGATGTTCCTCAAATGCTGGTTTCTGCAGTCCTATAGGACTTCAGAATGATACTTCTCTATTGTTGTTCAGTGAAAGAAGGTGTTTTCCATTTCTTTGTTCACCATTCAGGACAAAGAGCTGGTAGGAATTAAATAATGGCAAAGAGCTATTTTTTTTCATGGATGTCCTATTTCTGAAATGCGGTCTAGAAGCTTTTATCAGTACATATGATAAAGAGGCATCCATTAGGCTTGCAATCATCAGGGGTTGCTTGCTAGTATCTTGGCCTCAGTAAGGCAATTTCTAATTTGCCAACTTGTCTCCTGATGAGGATCTTGCCAAGCCTCCCAGGAAGTGTGTCATTATTTTGAATTGCTTTAAAGTGCATAAGCAGATCAAGGCAACACTACCCTTTTTATTTTTGTGGAGTCCCAATGAGATGATCTGGAAATTTGATAGAAGAAGATCAGATGAAATTTTCTAATACTTGCTGAGAGGCAAGTATTATGGGAATTTAGTCACTGCCAACTTCATAATCCAAAAATGAGGAGTTAAAAGAAACCTGTTATAAATAATCATAACAGCTAGCACTTACACTTTTTTCTTTCCTTATGTCATATTCTTGACATTTCTTGACTACAAATAAAACGCATTAGCTGAAAATAAACTCATATAAATCCATCTTTGAAGATCATACTTTGTTTTTAAATGAAAATTCTCATTTTAATTTTGATTCACCTTCAGAGTGAAGATATTGCATTTGCTTTTAGCATGAAGAGATATCTAAATGAAATGGGTAAAACTTCATTCTATCTCTAATATGGTTAGCTCTGGAGTTTTAGATTCAGGAATTTTAACATCAAGTAAAAATTTGGAAGGTCACTTTTATCAAGAAGAGTTAAAATAATTCATTTTTAGCATAAGTATATGTTCCTAAAACATTTAAAAATGAATTTGGCAGACTACTGATTTGAAAAGTAAAACATCAAAAGATCTAACAAAATGGAAACAGGTTTTAAAGCAAAACAAGTCCTAACTAAACAAGGACTTTGATCACAAACCAGTGCAGCACCCAGACCATATGACTTCTGGTTGCACTGACTTGAATGTTAGAAGAAAGGGAGATGCTAAAATACTTAGCTGCAAGGGTGGGGTTATGAGATCTGGATGGCCAAACCACAGATGACTTTGGGTATCTTTTGCTGCCAACTGGTGGTCATCTGACAAATCAGATTTGGTAGCCCTAAACAAAGGTCTATTGAAGACTGGCACAGCATACCAGGGTGATCTTGCAGCCAGATCAGGCTTGAGAGAAATGCGCTGAGTGAGGGTGGGGTAGCTGTAGTCTCCAGCATGAAGTCTATATAGAGGGAATAGCTCACTGCTAGAAGCCTATTATTTGGGAAAGGGTGAGACTAGATAGCCTTGAGTCCAGACTGATACTTTCATTCCTGCCCCCCACCCCTGTTGGAGACTAATAGCTTCTTGCCTGGACCTGACCATAGACCATGTGTGTGTGTGTGTGTGTGTGTGTGTTTCTGAACTGATTATTCTTCTCTGTGTTTCTCTGGCAATAAATAAACCTTGCTGGAATTTGGTTTGTATTTGTATTACTACAAACTCTATATAACTTGAAATACTATGTTTGCTGGAACATAGTGATACATCCAGGCCAGGAAGTTTAGAGGAACTTGGGATGAATTGTTCACTGTAAGAGATGACATTGAACCACAAAAAGACGACATCATTACCCAAGGGTCATTTCTGGGTGCAAGGCTTGTCCACCATCCTCAGCCATTGTAATGTTATTATTGCTATTGCTATTACTGTTACTCTTACTATTAGTATTATTGAAGCATATACATGCTTTTCAGTTTCATATCCTTTTCCACATCACTTGGTTACAGTTTTCAGTTTTAAAAATCAGGAACAGCAGTTAAAACTAAAGACTGGGAAAAACTGTTCATATTTCGTACTTTAACCTTTGCTAATTTGCTAGAAGTGTGGTTTGAGCAGTAGGTTTCACACAAAGCCTTCACCTATTGGAATACAACATGTCCAATTGTTGTCCCATATTAACAAGATAGACTTTTGACCTGCCCTTAACCTACTGCGGACAGAAAGCTCAAAAGTTACTAATGCTAATGAGACTCCTCAGAAGTTTAAATGAGATGCTGGCACTGATTCTTTGGGATTGCTGAAGAATATGCTTGCATCTGTAATACTGTCAGGATGTCTGAACTGAAGCTATATAAGGTAAACTCACCTTTTCTCATAAGAAATATGTATAGGCGCAGGGGGTAGGAGTTGCCAAGGCATAAGTTGTAATGTGTATGTCTGTGGAAAATAGTATGCCAGTTCCAGGGTTCATGCATACCTCCATCATGGTCAAGGGATCTAAAGCTTTCATCATCTGCTCTGATAGACTATCAGGAATCTCTATTCCTGGAATGATAGCTGTAAAACTTGACATCACATTCTAACCTTAACAGACCTGGATGCCTTCTAGATGAGAGGATCAGTTCCCTAAATTCTTAGCAATAGCTATGCTGCGTCAGGAATACAGAAAGTTGAAGTCCACTCATCTGGAGAGTTCCCAGCTGCTCTAAAGCTAGGTAAAATGAACACCACTGATCATGCACTTTAAACTGCACATTATTTTGTTTTATCATCGTCTACTTTGGGGAGGGTGATAAACATAATGGCATAACGAAAAAGTATCATTAACTGGTGCTATTAATAATGAAGTGGATTAAAAAATGTGTACATAATGGAACAGCAGTATTCAGTCCTCCTGTTCCTTCTCCAGTAGCCTCTGCTAGGCTGCTGAAAGTGCTTCTCTTATTATGTGGAAGCATAATCTGTGAAATGGGAAATTGAAATCACCTCTGTGAGCATATTTTCTAGAAATCCCCCTCCTATTTTTGTGCAATGCCCATTTCTACCTACTTCCAAGGGAACATGCATGGGAATACCTTGTTAAATGCTTACAGTTTTTATAGTACAAACAAAAGATTCCCAAGCTAGCTTCTGTTCTCCAGTATGAATCCTTTATTTCTGTTAACATACATGGGGGAGGGGGCCAGGGGGAAGGTATTTTATTTTGGCAGTAGTGCAGAATAAATAGAATATTTGGCTTCAAATTGCTGAGTGCAAATTAAGCTATTTTCAGATTAGGAGTCCTTTGTCCAGGTACCAGTGACCAAATGATCAAACAAATAAATAGGATCTGTTACTCCTTCCAGCTTCATCTAGAAAAAGTTTGTGTGACTAATGTTAAGGCCAAAAGAAAGAGGTTAGTTTTAGAGCAGCAGAGTTTTGCATGTGTGGTACAGAACAGGAAGAAGAGGAAGTAGAGCATATATTTTACTCATTTGTTAGATCTGGATGTCTGCAGCTTTATAAGGAGGAAAAGACTCTGGGTTAGATGGGACTCCTCCAACACCCACCTACCCCCTGCCAGCTGTGGACTTGCATAGAATAGCTTTGGATGATTATTTTTTATCATCGCAAGAGGGGCAAAGTAGGCTTTCTTTCAAGCTGTTTTTCAGCCTTAGCTCAGGGCTCATCAGCTTTTCTCTACCATTCCTTCTCTACTGGCACCACCTACCACTGTAAAAGGGAACATACGGTCTTCTGGTCTTGCTCTTTTGGTGAGCAGAGGATGGGAGAATTTTCCTCCTAGACAGTGGTGAATATTATTCAATTCTTCCTTTGTACAAGTCTCTCCTGCTGTCCTTTTAATCTTCTTCTACTTCTCTGCCTTTGATTTTATCCCTGTTTTGTCCTCTCATACCCCAGGTTGAATATGGATATTCAATATGGACATTGAATATGGAGGTGGTTGCATTTTGGCTCACTTGTCCTTGACTTTCTTCTCATTTTGTTCCAATTTCCTCTACCCACAGTCTTGGGGTCTTGATTGTTTAGGTGATTTTGTTCCCATTTGCTGATCCTACAGTGAGGGCTCCAAATTTCATTTGAGGGGTATTCAAAGGACCCAGAGGAGACTGAAGCTTTATTGGTGCACGTTTGTTGGCTTGTTTCACTTTGATTTCTGCAGATTTCTCCTGGCAGATGTTCCAATTCCTCTTTCCATCCCTGATCCTATTCCAGAATTGTTTGAACTGTTCTGAACCTTCTATGCTATTCCCATGTTTTGTTACATGGCAGGGTTTTTCACTGGATTCCTATTCAAATCAGAACTCAGTTCAAACAAATCTTCTGGTACTTGTGTTTAGAGACCCCTCCCCCTGAATTTGTCTGCCCTTATTTCTTCCTACAATCCTATCCATTATTTAATGTTCTTCTAGGCAGAGTCTTCTTTATATTTTCTGTTCCAGCATCTTGCTCTCCAGACCTCAGCATTCCAGGAACCCATCCTCATAATTCTGGAATCCACTCATTCCTTCCTTTCATTTCTGTGATGATCTGATGGTCTTTAAAAGAGTATAAAGGTCTTTTAATTTGGCTAGTAAGTAAGTATAGAGCTTGGTTATTTGACCCTACTGTACAGTAATTAAATGTGGTAGTTTTCAGGTTGTATGTATTCCATATTTACTGTAGATGCAGGTGCACTCTGCATTACTGTAGGATGTTTCTTTAAATATGAATGCTTGTTGGTTTTACAAAATAATATTAGCCTTACTGCATTGGTTGTAAAGTTGTGAACAAATTGTATGGAATGAAATTTGTAATTATTTTGTTGTTGTTTGATCTATATCATGCCTCAGGCCTTGGTAAAGGAGTATCATCCTCCTCCTCATCTTGATTTTCATTTAGGAGGCCAAAGCAACATACATACCAATCCTGCTTCCAATTTTTTGTTCACAATAACAAACTTGTGAAGTAGGTTAGGCTGAAAGAGAATGATTTGCCCAAAATCACTACTTACCTTCCATAGCTGAGTGTAGACTTGCAAGTGGACCACCCTGGTGCTAATCCAAAATCTTGACCTCTACCCTACACTAGCTAAGCAACAGTATACCACACTTACCTGAATACCACACCACATTTTTACTTATTATAGTATTAATAATGTGATGCTTCCCTTCCTGGAAGGATGGTGATTTCTGATGAGAGACAGAATGTTTGACAGATTATTTCTGCTACAACACAAAATTCCCCACTAACATTTCCCTGTGTTAGGAGAAGGCCCTCATCCATATGAAATATATTGTCTCCTTTCATATTGTTTCTTCTACTGTGGTTTTACTTCAACAGAGGAACCACAGCAAATCTTTATTGGAAACCATTCCAATGAATATTTATTTATTTATGTCACTCATTTATATGCCAGATGAATTATTGACTCTGGATCGTAGAAATAACAAAATCATAAAAATTTATAAAACCACCCTAAAATCATACTATATAAAAACTCAAAAGCTGGATAGAAAACAGCAGAAATTATCTTTTTTTCTCTTCCAGAGGCCAAATGGAAAAGGATTACCTTGACTTGTCTCTGAAAAGATGACAGGGAGGAGGCCATCCTAATTTCAGGAGACATGCTAATTCATAGAGTTGAAGTAGCCACTGAGAAGGTCTGCTCTGACTCCTCATATGACTAGCTTCCTGAAGGGAGGAAAACAGAAGCAGGTCCTCCTGGACTGGATACATAGAAAGGGCAGACTCTACCCAGAGAAGGTGGTCCCAAAGGTTTCAAGGTACCGAGGGATATAGGGCTTTATAGATCATCACCAGTATTTTGATTGGGAGCTGACGCAGCGCCTGCAGGTCAGGATCTACTCTGCTGAAATAGTGCTCCCTATGAGCAAACAGGTGCCTGCATTTTGGGCCAATAGCACTTGTGAATTGTCTTCAGAGGCAGCCCCAGACAGAAGGCATTTATAATCCAAATGTGAAGTGATCAGGGAATGAGTGGATAGGAATGTTCTGAAAATGTGTGGCTCTGTACATTTACATTTATGTGCAGTGTTTCTAAATATTGTTTGCATACTTCAGGACACAAGCAAGCTACAGCATTTATAGGGTTCCATTCTAAACAAATATTGTGCTTTAGGCTTCTTCTTCTTTTTTTTTAAACAAAATCTGCAAAAGAAAACACTGTTGTTCACCTTGCAGTCATTGCTTACAGGTTCATAATTAAAGGCTTAACTCCCTCACCTCCTAGCAGCATACATTTCAATAAGCATCAATCATTTAATGCAAACATTAGTGGCCTTCTACTCTTCACAAATTATAAAAAAGGTAAGTTTTCTTTCTTATATATAAAAAAGACTTCGTGTAATATTTTGATCCCTATTGCACTTTGCGATTTTTATCTTTTTAGTAATATATTTATCCGTCTTGAGGATAAATATATTTGGTAGAAGGGTGGATGATTACCCATATGTTCTCCTAAGTTATATTTATTTCAATATGAAGCTTTTTTTTGTTTAACAACATCTATTTTATCCACCCCACAACATTTCCAAATACAAATATTGCTGGATTTCAGAGCTGGAGTGGGAGGCACAGGGAAGTGCGTTAATAATCAAATGATGGAATTTGACAAAAATTGGCACTTAACCTTTTTAATAGCTTTAAAAATATCAACAAGAGTTATGTTTGAAGATTTTAAAAAATCTTCAAATCAAGTTTGATTCCCTGGTGATTTTATTGATACATTCATGTTGTTTTCTTAGAAACAATGCAGATATTTCCCACTCTTGCTTTCTGGATTTTTTTTTTTTTTAATCTCTCACTCAAACCCTTTGCTCTCCCTTTGAAGCCAGAACTATCCTAGTTAGCTTTATGACAGATATTGACGGTGTGTGTGTGTGTGTGTGTCTTCTAAATATTGTTCATCATTGAATCTGAAAAACAAATTTCTGAAAAAATGAAATTTACAGCTTAATTTATGAAATTTGGTCATATTTCTAAACTGGAACATTCCGTTTTCCTTTATAGGTAATCTTTGTTTAGTGACTGCCTCAGACAGCAACCATTCGCAGTTATGTCGGTAGTGAAAAAATAACGTTGTGACCAATGCCCACATTTACGACCTTCACAGCATCTCTTTCTCTGTCATGTGTTCACCATTACAGTCAGTCAGTCTGCGTTGTCCTGTACCTGACCCTTTTTTCCTTTTTCCCCCACTTGCACAGAGATTGCCTAAACAAGCTGTCTCTCCCTGAGTTGCTTTTCTCTGCAGTGCAGTGCTTCCCTAAAAAGTGCTAACCACAAGTTAACAAGCTCAGCTCTGTGACCTTATTTAGTTGATTAGAACCTTCCTGCTGGCTGGCAGCTGCTGCCTGTAACTGACAAGACCCTAATCAGTTTCACACTAAAGGCTTTCTTTTGTTTCTTAGATGGCACTAGGCAAATAGCCAGTGCTAGTGCATTCCTTTAGATGTGTATTCCCCCTTGTGTACCTGTTTACTGTTTTGTAATCCCTTCCTCTCCAATGAATGTAAAGAGAAACTTTAATTACCTTCTTGTTAATTATCCCACCACCAGGCTGAGCATTCCTAAGGGCAGAGGAGTGGGAAAAATGGGCTATAAGATTTGCCTTTTACCCAGCTTCTTCATGAGTTGAGTTTGAGAAACCTTCCCCACTGTTTGGGCTCACCCGGCTGTTTGGGGTCATATCCTTCTGATGCTGTAAAGCAAAGGAGAACTGAAGTAAAATTGTGAGCACAGTCATGGTCACATGATTTTTCACTTAGTGACTGCTTTGCTTAATGACCAAGTTACAGATCCCAATTATGATTGTTAAACAAGAACTATCTGTATATGTGGGAATGTCTGGTTGTCATCATCTGGGTGATATCTATGGGGGAACAGCTATTTGTGTTCATGATGTATCACTACAGATATCCTTGCTAACAGGTAGACCTTGTAATGGAATTTAGCTCTGGTCTCGCAAAGGGCCAGAAAGAGGGAAAATGGTTGCTCAGCCCTGGGGAAGTAGAAAGCATGAGAATAGTCTATCTTGACTGAGTTGTCCTTAAAAAGGGGCAGTGAAGATTTTAGACAGGTTTTCAAGATTCCACTAATATACCCTGCAACAATAAAGTAGCATTCCGGGAATCCATGGCTTGTCTGTTCTGTGGCTTTGCCTATTTTAATGGGTTGACATATATCTAGAGACAGAGAGAAGCAATATGTGTAGTGCTAGAAAGTGTAGGAACATTACTCCTCTCTTTTTACAAACACTGTGCTGTTCTGCTCTTCCTTTTGTTAGCTAGCAAAACATCATTTTTTTCAAACTATTTAAGGCTGTCAACAAATAGACAGCTGCTGAATATGTTTCTTCTCCAGATGTGGTTCATACTCTCTTTCTAGAACAGAAGGCTGCTTTGCAGAATGTATTTCAAATATCTTTACTGTATATGTGTTTTCTTGTAATTTTTCTCCTATAGTGCCCCATAATTATTCTCAGTCCAAGATACTGTGAAGGATGCAATATTCTGCTCAATAGACTCAATAGGTCTGAAAAAGGAAAAGGGAAACCTCATGGGGAAAAAAAATGGAGCTATTCTTACTGATAATGCTTGAGAAACTATGAGAGTATTTTTCTCCCCCTGGAGAAATTTGGCAAAATAATCCTTCAAGTTTCTTAGTGCTAAAATTGAGTGCAGAATTTTGAGAGACCATTTGTGCAAAACTCTAGATGATTTTACTCCCTCCAGGCTAAAAGGCATAAGAAACAGTAATAAGATCATGTAAAAATTTTGTTGAGTATCTCACTTTAAATTTTTCCAGTACATAACTTTATACAATGGGTAAGACAGTTTAGATAGTCACAGATCATAGATTCAAAGCGGAGCAGAATGAAGAACTTGTTAAAATAATTTTGAAAATGAAATGGAATATCTCAAAAGCTAGTGAGCTGAGTAGTAATACAGCTTTTTATTTAATCTACATCTTTCTTGTCTCAACATCACAAATACAGAGTGAAGAGAACATTTTTGAAAATCCCATCATCATGAAAGAAAGTCCTTAAGTTATGATGGCAATTGGGAGCGGAATTTATGCTGCTAATTGATGTGGTCATAAAGCATGATCTCACATGACTGCATCACTTAACAATGGCAATCCTGCCAGCCCCGGTTGCTATTGTAACCCCAGGACCATGTGGGTCATTAAGTGAGGAGTTCATGTGACTGCAACATGGGAATAAGCAGGAGTCCCTGGCAAGTAGGCCAGTGTCTAAGAGCTACAGGCTGGGGACAGGTGCTGTGGGTGGGTGCTAGGGAGCACAGGTGGAGAGGTGCTAGGGAGTGTGGATGGGTGCCACAGGCAAGAGGCTAAGAAGAACAGGCTGGCAGCTGCATGCCACTGCCCCACTGGCAAAGGGAGGGAAAGGGCTAGGGCCAGGGCTGCAAGTCCTCTGTGCCATGTGTCACTGTTGGCCAGGGAGATCTTCCCATCAGGCAGCGAGGTGGGGATGTTTCTGCGGTGCCTCTCCTGTATGTGGCTGGCATGCCTGGTGACAATTCCTGGCAACTACTTGGTCAAGGGCTTCCCACACAGAAAGATGGCCAGAAAGAGAGGTGGTGGTCAGGGCAGGGGTGGCTGTGTGTGTGTGGGGGTGTCATTATATATGCGGGCTGGCCCAAATTTAGATCATGTGACTGAGGGGGATGCTGTGGTAAGTCTACTTTTTCAGTGCTGCTATAACTCTGAATGGTTGCTGAACAACTGGATGGAACTCAAGGACTACCTGTACTGATAATCCTGCACAGCATTTCTACTAGGTTTAACATTATAAGTATCGGGCCCAGCCCAAGAACAATGGAGAAACAGTCCAACTGAGTTAAGTTCTTTTATTTGCTTACACCATATAGACAGCATCTTGCCAGACTAAATCTATACTACTGCAACTAGTGGATATACCCTGGGAGATTCTAGGGGGTGGCTATCTTGAACCTCATAAGCTCCCCACACTCCATCTCCAGACTGTGTTGTCTTTTGTCTCCTTTCCCTTCCTGGAATGCACCCCCTCCTTCCTGGTAGCTTTGCTGTTGCGATCTACCACATCAAGGTTCTGAAAGTCTCCAAAAGACTTTAAAAGAACTTGATCTAACTTTTCAGTATTACATGCAGAGCATCCCAAATGCCAGTATTTAGGGAAATTTATGTTATTAAATGTTTATCTACTCTTACCCGCATCTCCCAGGTATAAAGGAGGTTTGTTATAGATTCCACTAGAAACCATTCTTGCCTTCTCCATCCAGTACTAATGCTAATGACAAATTAAGTCCAGGTTATGTTCTTAAACCCTGGAAAAAAATCCAAAATTCCATTGAGAGTCAGATGATGTTTAATTTCATTTACTTTGTTAAGTTGATGAGGTTCGGGGTGTGTGGGGAGATTTTCATTGTTCTGTTTATTTTTAAAAGGCTCTGGGTTCTCACAGAAGTGTAGGGATCTTCACAGAAATTCTTCTACATCAAAATTTCCTGGAATGTCTATGTGATTATACAAAGTGGGTATTCCAAGAAGTGATGAACCACAGGGGAAGCTTATGTTTAATTGTCATATGCTATGGCCAAAACTTTACAAAACACAGAACTGCCCTACCAGAATGGATAGTAAAACAAAACAGTTTCCCAGAGAATCACACATCTTTATATAAGACTAATATGTAGATCAGAAGTCACTTAAGCATATAGAATGAGTAGACACAAATGATCATATGGATTAATTTGCAAAAATTAGCAGATTGACATAGATGTGAAACAGAATGAGTTTAAGTGAACACAATGAAAATGGACAGAACTGCCCATCTCTGCTCCAAAATTTATACTGTATCTATCGTAGTTTTACATCTGAGCTTACACGGAAAACACAGATGTTGTATGTCTCATATATATCTGTGTTTGTTGTACTGTATGTTGTTTACAATACAATAAAAGTGTAAAAAAGAAAAAGACAAATAGGAAAAAGAAAAAAGAAACAAATTAGAAAAAAGAAACATAGGATTTTGACTTCTGCCTTTCTTTATATCAAGTAATTGCCATCTTACTCCCTCCCCTCCCTCTTTTACCCTTTCTAATCCCCACATCCATAAATCATCCGTTCTGTCTTTTCTTCTTTCAGCAAGAAGTCCCTATAAGACTTCCAGTCTTTTAAAAAAGTCTTAACTGTTTTTTCCCTCACCTGATGTTGTATGTCTATGCAGTCAAAAATTTTAACAAACAAGCAAGCACCCTTGAAGGATTTGCTCCACTGCCATATCCTACTGATCAGAAAGCCTACCACTAACAATTATATCTCCATGAAATTCATACTGCATTTTCAATGCAGCTTAATAAAACCTCTGTATTAGAAATCCATACTCTAGCTATGACAGGTTGGTAGATTTCTTTTTCAAGTATAAAGCTGAATTTGTGCATTCAGAGATGGAGAACTATTTTGCTCTCATACATGTTCACTAAAGCAATGTCATTATTATTAGTTACAAATATGGAGCTGGATTTTTCACTGCTTTAAGACTGCTGCAAGTAAAAAAAAAAAAAAAAAAGCTTAATCAGAACGAGCAGAGCGTGTAAAATAATAGAAAGTTGACTCCAGAGAAATAGCTAAGAATTTGTTAATTTGTTTTGTGCTTAATCCTGAATCCAGTTTAGCTAAATCATCACATGGATTTAATTATATTTTGATAGGAATGGAGATTATTAAAATAATGAAATAGTATCAGCTAACGATGTTGCAAATACTATTATTTTTCCCTCTGTTGCCTAAGATAAAAGTTTTGGCATTTTTACATGATGTAGCATCTTCACTACGCTTATGGTCTCTTTTGGGGAATATTTTCCCTTGGGACAGATGGGAGTGGAGATGGAATTGTTGAAGGGGGAGTAGTCTCCCACAATTTCATTTTTTTTTTCTTTTCCATTTTTAATGGGTGCACATTTCATTTTAACAACAGGGAGTGCTCAGTTTAAAACACAGCTACAAAGAGGGAGAAAAAATAATAAAACAGATGATGCTCTGTCACTAGGAATAACATTGTTGGCATTCTCAATTCTTTAGTTAAACTATTCATATTTATACAACTGATTTTGGTGCTTACTTCATATAGAAGTAATCTTCATTAACCTGATGCTCTCCACATGTTTTTAAATGCAACTGGCTATGGGAATGAGAACTATAGTTAGATTTCTTGAAAAAATCCTTGTACCAGAAGGCAGGATCAGAACAAATGGTTTAAAATTACAAGGAAACCAGTTCAAGCATGCTGGCTGGGGAATTCTGGGAGTTGAGGTCCACATCTCTTATAATGGCTAAGGTTGAGAAACACTGCTATAGTGAGTCCTGCACTGAGCAGGGAGTTGGATGAGATGATTTTTAAAGAACTTTCCAATTCTATGATTCAAAGACACCCATGTGGAGGAGCTACAAACAAAGAGATAGGAAGTCTAACAAACACAGGGATAAGAGAGCCAGAGGATAGTCAAACCATAGAGCAGTAGCTCAGAGAACTTGCTTGGCCAACACGTCACACCAGCTGACTTCATGCCCAACCTTCAAATGCTCATTTGAAGAGCAAGCCAACTCTGTGATTCATAGAAATATATGTGCTTAATTCCGTGATCATGATTTGGACTTCTAGATGTGCCATGATTGCTAAAGGGTCATATATATTGAGTAGGCCTTTAGGCTACAAGCATATATAATCCATTAGAAATCATGGCATAAACAACAGATTATTAGTCAAATTCGAAGCCAGCTAGAAATGATACTGCAGCCTTTACATGAGCTGAAGCAACCAAGGAGTTTTGCACTTCACTTCTTCAGACCCATTTTGATGTATTCTGTTCAGAACTTTCTGAACCAAGTGGTGGGGGAGTCTTTGTATGTGTGATGGATGAACCAACATTGGGACCAAATGAGGTTGGATAAAAGCTGTCCAGGTTTCACTTGGGTTGGTACAATTCACTGCATCCTTTCAGATTCTAAAAACAAAATACTCCTATATTTCAGAACTATCACCCTGCTATCAACTTTTGCAATTCAGAAACAGAATGAGCTGTCTTCCCTGGCTGATAAAAATAAAGTCAATGTCCTTTATTCCTCTTGACTGATATCAGCTGGACTGGACTTTTACTAACAGATTTTTTTTTCACTTTCATCTTTCCCTAGTATACATGTTCTATAGACATCTATAACATACAGTGTAAGGACTGTGACAGCCACTATGTAGGACAGACAGGCAGAAGACTAGCAGAGCACATCCATGAACACTAACTAGCAGTCAGAAGGCATGATGAGAACTCCTTAATCTCACAATGCATGGGCAGACTCAACCATAGTTTCAACGGGGACACTGGGAGTATCCCAGACCAAGCTAAATCCAACAACACTAGGGAATTCCTGGAAACTCGGCACTCAGACACATCAGCCATCAATAGACACATAGAGATAAACCTCATTTCCACACCATTCAAAAGAGACAATAAAAAAGTGAAAATGGAAACAAAATGACCAGAACACATCCTATCCAGGAGCCTACATCCAGATAAGCAGGGATTAACACCAGATAATCATCATCACCCAGATAAGCAAGGGTCACCACCAAGCACACAATCAAGCAGTCAACATATGCTAATCAATGAACTACCAGAAGAGCAAAACAGAACCCCCACCCCCACCAGCACTGACAAGGCAGGCCACAGCAGATAAAATAGAGAGCAAACCTCATCCCATTTTAGCACTGAAGATGTTACCTAGTCGGGTAATGAAATGTTTGCAAGAAAAGAACCAAGCTCAGAGAACCCCAAGGACTCCACATTAACACCAGACAAACAACCAAGCAGAAAACAATCAAGGAGAAAGCAATATCCTAATCAAGGAGAAAACCACACCCCCACCAACACTGGCAGGGCAAGCTATTGTATATAAACAGTAAGGAAAGCAAACAATCAAGCTGAGAGAGCACCAAGGACTCCACATGTTCTGTAATGTACAGTTGCTACAAACTTTACAGTTGCATCTAAAGGGAAAAGGCATGCAGTCTGGAAATTACTAAAAAAAAAAAAAAAGGTCTTAACCTTTAGGCAAGGGGGAATAGAGGTTCATTACACTTACAGAATCTAAAGTTAATGCACTCCTCCTTCTGGTTTGATAGGCTAGTCTGGGAAGTTTAAAAAAAGAATCAAAAGACAATGACAAGCCCCTTCTGTACTGTTGCCAAGAGAATTACATGGGCAGATTCATGAAGTTACTAAGAATTAAGCTTGACTCAAAGAAGGGTTAATTAACATTTTAAAAAGTAGAAGCTCCCTACTCCAAACTTGCCCAGCATTTGAATTGTGGGTCATGCAGTGTTCTTCCACATACAAAGTCAGGCAGAAACAGCAGGTCTGTCCAATCTGCAAGCTACTCTATATGGCTTGTATATTGAACATAGCTTGTATTCATGGTTTGGAATGCTTTTCCCAAAAGAAAAGCATTCCAAACCATTTACTGTGTAAATGGTTTTTTTCCCATTTACTGTGTCTTCCTTTTGGATATGCAAAGGAAAGAGAAACTTTTGGATTCTGCAGTGGACAGAGGACACAATCTTCTGTCACCAACTGATGTTGATGTGTATGAAAGAAGCCTGCCACATCACTTCCGGGAACCTCTATTACCTACTTAAGTCCAATGGTGTTTGAGTGTAGCTGTCCCACAGATAACAGATTTCTAGCTAGCAGCAGGTAATTCAACTGCCACCATCAATCCTTAAGTAGGGAGGTGCCTTTCTATGATTTCTGGTATCTGGATGGAGTAGAACAGAAGATTCCTTTTCCCCAGAGCTAGGAATGGTTGGAAAGATCATGAATAAAGGATTTTTATTTTATTTTTATTTTAACAAATACAAAAAAGGGGGTGCCCAGAGAATACAAACTAAAAAAGAGTTATAGGAGGCCTAGATCTGCATTAACAACTAGCAATGATTAATCAGCAAATAGACAAATAAAGAAACAGAGGAACAACATATGAGCAAAAATTGAAACTACACAACTGAGCGGCACTGGAAAATATAGGATACCCCTGATTCTTCTGCCTGTAATTTTCCTACCAACTTTATCCTAATGTTCAAGTTCTCAGAGGGCTTTGGGTAGGGGACCTATATCCCAGGCTCAGTCATGAAATCTGTTTTTACAGTCATGTCTAGTCTGAGGCCCCGTAGCCATCAATATTTGGAAAAAAAGCTGCTTCTCAAGCCTGAATCTCAACCCCATCCAGAAGAGGACAATGGTTTTATAGAACTATAGAATATATAGAGCTACCAGGTGGTCTGCAGGCCTCTTTAGTCCACTATAGTAATTCACCAGTATGTAAGCCCTTTTTGAGAGAGCAGAACTTAACTTTTTCACTGAATTATTTAATCTAACATTGAATGGACTGGTTTTTGATCACAAGCACTTTTTCCCAGGGTATCCATGTTGGATTGGTCAATTCTGGTTGGAGAAGGTTGTGTTCCTAATAATTATTTGGTAGCTTTAGAGAGCAAGGGCACCAATATCTGAATTTGGCTTATTTAAGGGCAGCTACAGCAGCCAGCCCCTCACTTGAGTTGGATCTGCATTCCTTGGTTATTGCTTCCTGCTCTGCTTCCTAACTCTTAGCTCTTTGACCTGGACCAGATGACTAAACTCCTTTGTGTTTGACTCTTGAACAGTTGCAGGCTACATTTGCTTTCCTGAACCCATGCTGTATCTAACTCTGGACTGAACTCTCAGGCAAGACCTCACTTTCCTGTATCTTTCCCAGAGTATTCACAAGCTTGCACAGCCTGCCTTTGTACTGGATTGCTTGATATTTGCCAGTAAATCCCTTGTAAATCAAACTGGTGTATATGTACTGACTCTGAAACAGAATATTAAGTTCTTGCAGTCTACTGAAAGTACCAATACATTTCCAATCTATATAAAAATAGAATGAGTTAATAAGTTCCCAATAGGCTGAACTGATACATGTTAAAACTTTACCAAATGTATCACATACTGTATATGGTTCTATTTTTCCCTGTCTAGTTTAAACTTTTAGCAAAAAGCCATTATGCTAGGAAAAGAGACATAGATGAACAAGTAAGTTAATTCTTCCCACAATCGTAAGAAAATCCTCTGTTGGGGGAAGGCCACATGACAGTGTTTTAGCTGGAGGGACTTAAGTATCACAAATCAAGGATCTGTGGACATTGGTTATGCAGACTAATCTTTAGAGACTTCAGCTGATACACTGAGTGTCAGATGCCACTACAGACAAATTTGATCTATATTTTACACTGAGTTATTTATTTGCTAATTCTTATGCTATACCAGTCAGGTTGCTGCTATGATTAATAGGAAACATGATTTAATAGGTAGAATAGGACCACTGGGTCATTTATGGGAATATTTATATAATACAGCTTTGACAAAATGAATTTCATCATGTCTAAGCCAAATAAGATGCACAAAATCTTGAGAAAATAATGGTGCTCAGCATTCAAAGAAAACTAACACAAGCAATCTGAGACTGAAAAATATAATACATCTGCAATATATGAAAACACAACCCAGAGAAAACTTCATATTGTATCTAATGTATTTCTCTTCTTGTAGTAAACTAATTAACACAGTTTGTTAATGAACTCCCCAAGGGAAAAAAAAAATTTAGTTCAGTAGTTTCTGCACTCCTATATGTTTTGCAATTCTTCCTGGAAAAGGTTGAGAATACACAGCATTTTGGCTTCCAGTGAGATCTATGGCAGTCTAGTCACCTCCGAAGAAGTGGAGATGGCATCATGGCAGATTTTGGCACCCAGAGGGTCAATGCTGGATGCCAAAATCTCTCCAGATAAAGCAGAGTTCATGAAATAACCCACTAGTTCTCTGGACAGCCACTCCTCATAAGTAAACTGCAGGAACTGAAGTTTTTGCAGTTCACTCACATGTTGAGTGGCTGGGAGGCACAGGATTCCATCTAAGTTCACAGTTGTGATGTAGTCTTTACGGACAATAAGCCAAGCCAAACCTCATTTTTTAGCCACTTTTGAAATTAATTATTCTACAGAATAAAAGAAATTTTCTTTTGTGGCAGGATAAGATTCCTCTTGGTGAGTTTCATTTTTTTCTGGATTACAAAACTAAAAGAAGAGTTAAAGATTAAAGATATTTGGCAAAGAGCTTAACCAGAGATGATTTAAGAAATCTTAAAATGGACAAAGGGGATAGTTATTTTTAAAAGATTAATTTTGTTTTGAAAATGCATTGAAATAACTGTAATTGAATTAGGCAATTGAATTGCACATTCCATGGGAATGTTTTTTATTACTAAAGATGGCAGATGATTGCTGGAATTTACAAAACAAAAGATAAGTGTAACATGAGTTGATTGTGTGCTGGACTGCCACTATGGAAATGCAGATGTGATGTTTGACTGCAATTATAGCATTAAAGGCACAGGAAGATAAGACAGGGAAAAAAAGCGGGGGGGGGGGGAGAGCTTGCCTCTCTCTCTTTTCTTGTTTGAGATACTTTCACTTTTGGATTGCAACATAATGACATCTCAAAAAGTAGCAACAATGGAGGGGAGGGGAGGATTGTTAGAACAGCCTGCAGAGAAAGCAATTCCATTAGATCTACTTCAGAAAATGTTTGACCAACCTGGCAGTAAATTGGCTGAGTCACTTGAGATTAAATTTATAGCTTTTGAAAAAAAAAAAAAGATTAAAGACTTGTAAAGATGAAAGAGGAGACAAAAAAAGAAGTTAAAAAGATGGAAAACTCTGTAAAACAAACATCTGGAGATATAAAGCAAGTCAATGATAAAGAGGAAATTTTGGAGATTAAGACAGAAGTTATAGATAGAGAGTTGGAGAGCGAACTGGATAATCTGGCTCTATTGGAATTGAGAGCAAAAGAATTTTGTCTGAGATTTAGAGCTATTCCAGAGAAGTCTGATGAAAATATTAGAAGAAAATATTATATAAGCTTTGAAAAAATTTTTGGATTGGGAAGAGGAGGACACAGAGGCAGAGACAGATAAAGTTTATAAAATAAATTTAAGATTTGTGAGAACAAGAAATGTTTCAAGGGATGTTTTGGCCCATTTTGTGAGGAAGAAGCCAAAGGATCAAATTTTGCAACCACAATTTTATACAAGATTGAAGATTGATAATACAGATATAATTGTCCTAAAATAAATTATCAGACTTCTACATAAGAGAAAATAATTTTTTTTCTTGATTGAAAGATTAAAGCAGAAAAAGATTCCATTTCATTGGGACAATTTAGAAGGTGTGATTTTTTCCTTTAAACAGCAGAAATTTTGACTGAATTCTGTTCAAAAGGCGAGAGTATTTTTAATTTTTTTTTAAAAAAGAACTGAAAGAGGTCCAAATGGAGGTCTCAGGGGAGATTACACAAAAATCACAACAGATGCAAAAGGAATCTGGAAGGGATGATTATGAATTAGGTGTTATGGGTATTGACTTTTCTAAATTTGTTGCCTGATTATGGATTACGAATGTCTAAATGGAATATAAATGGAGCAAATGCTCCTCAAAAGAGATTAAAAAAAAAACCTTAAAAAAATTAAAATAGGATATAATTTGCCTACAAGAGACTCATGCTAATAAAAGGGTACAATATATTTGATTTATAAAAATTTGGGTGAAAATGTTACCTTGGCAGGAACAACAACAAAATGGAGTTGTCTTGTAAATCAACCCCCAACTAAAACCAGAACTTGTATTGACTGATGAACATGGTAGGTTTGTTGGGGTACAAGTTGACTTACATGGGGTCAAGATTATGGGTTGGGGAATTTATGCCCCAAATGAGGATAAAGTGACTTTTTACCAATGACTTATGGAGAGATTAATAGGTTTTTCTTATGAAAATTGGTGTTTGATGGGGGATTGGAATGAAGTGATCTCCCCACAACTGGACAGAATATCAGAGAAAAATATTAAAATCACTAAAGGTAAATTACCAAAAGTTTTTTTTCATTTATCTGATGGACAGTTTAGGATTAGTAGATTTATGGAGTTAGAAGTACGTTAATTCTAGAGAGTACACCTACTTTTCAGAAAGACATAGATCCTTGTCAAGAATAGATATGATTTGATTTCAAAGAACTTGGCTACTAAGGTCTCTAAAGTAGAGACTTTCCCAAAGGCTTCTCTGATCTTAGTCCTGTGAGTTTGGTTTACAAAAGGAAATCTAATTGTTTTAGATTTAAATGAAATGTTGTTACAGAAAGAAGCAATAGTGGATGATTGTAAAAACTAATTAAAATAATTTTTGAAAATAATTTAAATAAAGGCACTGATGTAAGAATGGTTTGGGATGCTGCTGAGAAATAGAAAGCTTTTGGAGTTAGAAGGACATGACTTGAGATTTGGGTGTTATGGATATTTATGACATGGCAAAGCTAAGGTTAATGTACATTTTAAAAAGAATTTTGTTAGATGTGCCATACTGAGAATATGGAATAGATACAAACCTAGTTTGTGCCCAAAAATACATTTCTGGCTTTCAGCACAAGAAGCATTTTATGGAAGAGAAATGATAAGTAAACACAAATGGCTAACTTATCATGACATTTTAGAATTTTTTCAAGGACAATGTAAAATAAAATCAAGAGAAGATCTGGTGGCAGAAGGACATACTTTTCAATGGTTCTCTTATGTACAATTATTAGAAATATTTAAAGTGGATATTAGTAAATATAGAGCCAGTTTGGTGTAGTGGTTAAGGTGTTGGCCTAAAAACCAGGAGATTGTGAGTTCTAATCCCACCTCAGGCATGAAAAACCAGCTGGGTAACTTTTAACCAATCACCCTCTCTCATCCCAACTCACCTCACAGGGTTGTTGTTGTGGGGAAAATAGGAGAAGGAAGGAGTATTGGTATGTTTGCCACCTTGAGTTGTATATGAAAAAGAAGGTGGGATGAACATCTAAAAAAACCCCAAAAAACTATTGGTTTTGAGCAGTATAAAACTGAGTTTGAAATCGAACTGTGTGTAAGTGATGAAAATGTATCAACTTCTATTAAAATTTGAAACAGAAGAACAAGTGAAAGAATGCATGATAAAGTGGGCTAATACAGTGGTAGAATTTGTGGTTGAAATTACTCTATATTATAACCTTAAAGAGAATTTTTATAAAATGATGTATTGTTGGTATATGTCACCAGAGAAACTGTCTAAAATGTATAAAGATACTTCAAATTTATGCTTGAAATGTGAACAACTAGAGGGGACATTTTATGATGTTTGGTGGGCATGTAAAAAAGCCAGAAAATTTTGGACTCAGATACATACACTAATTCAAAGGATTTTAAAGGTTAACATACAATTGAAACCAAAGGCTTTTATTTTGGGACTGATCAATAAACAGTTGGAAAAAGTCATGGAACTTTGTTTCTATACATGATAACTGCAGCAAGATTATTATATGCACAAAGGTGGAAAGATTTAACATTACCCACAATGGAGG